>JBBMJZ010021037.1:0-10711 GCA_037833815.1 Zingiber zerumbet | reverse complement strand
CAATTTTTCAACTTGTTTGTTTAATTTTTCTAATGCAGAATTATTATATATTTAACCCATTAAATTTATTAATCAAAAGATTACTGACTATTTGACTAGTATAATATGTCCAATAATAAATTTATTAATGGGTATTATTTATTCAACGATAAAATTATATATACTGATAATTATCATCGAACATATAAAAGTAATTAAAAGATATATGATATATATATTTTATCATACTAAAATATAATAATATTAATGTAAGATTTAGCATAATATTCTTGCTGATCTATTTTAGCTCTTGACTTTTTGAAAGCCCGAGCACCACTTAATAATTGAATACAAGTTAAAACAAACAATAAAAACAATACTATTTTTAATATCGAAGGAATTAATCGTGATTTTAATTCTCTTATGCCTAAGTTGATAGATCGACAATAGAAATAAATGCACGATTTTTTATTTTTTTCTCTCACAATATATATATATATATATATATATATATAATAACCATTTTGAACCGTTACCGTCTTTGTATGGTCGGAGAATGCGATCAACTACTAAGCGAGGGCAATGACCGGAGGTATGCACTTGCCTCGTCACATGCTGCTGCTGCCATCTCCTCAAACTCGGTTCGTTCGTTACTGCCTGTACAGGCAGTGCCCCCATCTCTCTCTCTCTCTCACAACCCTCAAACTCACAAGCAGTATTAAGAAGCTTATCTACTCGGCAAATGCGCTAACATCTTGCACCTCAACCACATGCTCCCTTTGTCCGCTGCTTGGCTACTCTTTTGTCCCCCACCCGAACAGTTTCCTATACGTAAACTTTAACAGAGCATCTCTTACTACAAACAAAGAGTACTCGCTCATTGGCATGCATCCTCATCCACCAGTCCATGCACATGCATACACAAACTCCACTAATTTGTGTTTGAGGCCTCCCGTGACTGCCACTCCAGACAAAGGCACTGTCACGGGCTCCCCTGTTTCTTCACTATATAAACGCATCAGTCCCTTGTAGCCGGCACCAAGTGAGATAGCAATTGTTAGAATCAGTAGTAGAAGCCAATTTCTGCTATGGCCGCTGCGGTGATGGTGATGGTGATGGTGGCGTTGACTGTGTGCATCAATGTGGATGTGGCGGCGGGGCAAGGACTGTGCAAGATGACCCAGGAGGGGCTGACCGCGTGCAAGCCGAGCATCAGCACGGTGAAGGCGGAGGCCAACCCGAGCGAGGCATGCTGCTCGGCGTTGAAGCAGGCCAACCTAACGTGCCTCTGCAGCTTCAAGAACTCCAACCTGCTGCCGTACCTCGGCATCAACCCCGATCTGGCCATGCAGCTTCCTGCCAAGTGCAGCATTGCCCCGCCCCAAACATGTAATTAGCTACGGAAATTAAGCCTGTTGAGTCTAGTAGTTTAACTAATTTGGTTCTACTGATTGGGTTTGCATGCGATCGTGTTTTCTACTTCCTGTGTTCGCTAATTAGGTGATTGTGTGGCGAAGTCGTTGTAAGTCATTTGGTTTGTTAGCGATAATATAATAATGTGTCAGTTTGGTTATCTTCTGTTTTCTTTAATTTTTGGTATAGTCGATCGAGAAGTAATCTTGGATTTGCTAAGAAACTAACAATTAGTTAAAATAATAACGAAATAAGAATCTTCTCGATACGAAAGGATTGGACTAAGTAAAAAACTTTTTTATAATAGATAACAAAAAAATCTCCTTCCCTGATGACGTGTATAGCTCAGCAACTTATTATATTGTATATATAATTTGAAAAGGAAACTATAAGAAAATAAATGAGGAATTCAAAGCATAATTGTAGTTTCACTACATTCGAGGTAAGATCCTCGGTCGAGGATCGGTTGGAGCAAGAGATGTCCTACAAAATCATTAATGGATAAATCCCACCTGTACAAGGGTCCTGATCTATATAGCCAACACTTTTTAATGGTTTTAATGGGATAAACTTTGATTATTATTGTTGTATATTAATACTAAGGATAGCACAATAATATATCATAAATTACAGAGCACGAAAATAAAAGTGGCCTTAATAGTCTTCTTGAGTCATGACTTTATTTTAATTTCTAAATTCTAGTAATTTAAAAGTGCACAAACCAAATGAGGAGGAATTCTCTCGAGCCTTTTATTCAAGTGGGTCCACGAACGAAGCTTCGTTATACTCAACAAACAACCAAATTACCTGAACTCATTCAACAATAGAGGTCCAACTTGAGAAATCAACTCATTCTAAGGATTTCAGTAGAATCATTTAGTGAACATACAAATGACTACACAATAATTAAGGTAATAAAAACATTATTTATATACACACAATCAAAGTGGATTGAGCAAATATGAAAATTATAGGCGTAGGAGTATGAAGGAACGCATGTTCTTATAAATTTTATTTTTTAAAAAAAAAAACATAATAAATTTTAAAATTCTGGTAGGTCAAAAATTCTCTCTATTTCTTAAAAAAATCACTAGGTCTTGTTCAGTTGTAAATATGTTCGTATAAAATCATGTACTAATTACAATAAATGCACCTTTTGCATCGTCGTTTACAAATAGAGGCTGATTTAACTGTTGCATTGAACATTTTTGCAAAACATAATTTGAAATAGGGGTTTGGGTCTTGACACGCACCTCCACTGGCAGCCCCAGCTTATGCATCTTAATTACGATATATTTGTACAAATACATCATCGAAATAGCTAAAAGAAACGAGTATGACACACCAGTGTCCAACAACACATCGTGTATACTTTTGCTACATAGGCCTCAGCAACAGCAAACTAGCCTCTTCATAAAACCATCTCTACCTAAATGGATATCGTGTGTAGGAAAATGTTACAGTGCAGGATTTGGAAAGCAAATCCAATGGAATTAAGCAACTCCCTTCTTGGTCTATCTGTCGAATGGGAACTCATCATCATTTTCTGTCACTTTGAAGGGCTGAGGATGATTGCCAACACAGTACAAGTTCCACATCTTGAAGTATGCCCTCTCCAGATTCCTAACCTGCAATTTTTCCATAGTAACCCTACATTGTTATAACACTTGAGCCAATGTTGCAAGCCTAAAAGGTACATAACTTTGTGGGTACATAACTTTGTGGGAAATTGACCAAATTATGAACCTCACTTTCAAGTTGATCCCAAATCACACACTAATGACGCACACCTCTTACCTCGTATTTGATAGACAAATACAGCAATAAACCACAAACTGACATTAGACTTGGATTCATGAGCGAGTAAGGACATTAAATATGGTCTTGGTTTGTGATTTAGAGCTATTTTGGTCATCAAAATGTTTTGACTTGAAACACTTTCGTGGACCAAAAGAGTTCTAAATTCAAACTAACACCAAATTTGTATTCCAGGGAGTATGGAAGCCCAAACACGATATTATCTTGTGATTTGGAGCTATTTTGATTTATCAAGGTCTTTTTATTCAAAACACTTTGATCATCCAAGAAAGCTCTAAATCATAAACTAAGATAATAAGAATTTTTATAGTAGGGGACGTGATTTGAAAGGGTAAAAATTAGGTGCAAGGCATGAAAATTTTACCTATCTGTGCGCATATAATCATCCATACGAGCATGTAGCGTACATGGGAGGAAAGAAAAGATGGGAAGCTATAAAACGAGCTTGATTGGATTTAACTTACCCATCTCTTGGTGTCAAATAGTGGACAAGTCATCCGAGCCGCCTTTAGCCTACTAGAAAGCGCCTGAAGCCTTACAGGATTTTCTGCCAAACCTACTGCTCTTTCTTCATACTCTTTTAAGCTAATATACAACAAAATCAAAGTAAATTGTGATTCTGTGTCAACTACTAGAACAAGCAAAATATAGGACTGCATGGAATTACCTGTAAACAATCATCTCCTCCCCTACTCCAGTGGCAAGACAAAGAGATCCGGCCACCCTGGTAGCCATTTTATCCAACGGAAGTGTTACCATTGGCAAACCAGCCCACAGCACATCTGTGCCAGTCGTATGTCCATTACACAGAGGCCTGAAATTTAATGTTTTATCCTATGAATAATGTCTGAGGAACATATAGAGAACAGATTTAGCAGCAGAAAGAGAATAATCACACACGTATCAAGAAATAGGTCAGCCAGAGCACTGCGTCTGATGTGCTCATTCTTTGCAGCAACATCTGTGAATATGATCTGATCTGGCTTAACACCCTGAGCAGCAGCATCTGCACATCCATATTCGTAAGAAACCAAGAATAAAAATTAGATTGGTTGCATAGGTGTAACATGTTTTTTGTGTCCATGTAACAGTATGCGCACACATCAATCAGCAGAAACTAACAGGACTAATGACCCCCAGACAGACTAATTGAACCAGCATGAAAATTTGATTACTTTTGTTCCTACATCACAAATAATACATGAAAGGTTCGGTCTCTTCATCCCAAGGCCTTAGGTCATGGCATCTTATGGACTTCACAACACGAAACTGACAGCCCTAGGCTTCATTTATTTGTACATCACCAGCTAAGTGCATCTGTCAGATCTTTTCCACTCGTTTCTTTTCTGTAATTCTATCCCTATTACAACATTAGGAGTATTCAAAAACATTTTTTTTAATTATATCCCTATTACAGCCAGTTCACAAGGAGGGTTTAGCTGGAGCAATCAAAAGGAGTAATTGTAATACAACTCCAAAATGAACTAATATAGTAAGAAATAATTAAAATTTGATCAAAATCAATCAAAACATTAGGAGTAAAACAGTCTTGTATAAAGTTGAACCCAAAATAGTGGAAACTTTAACTTATTATGTCTCATATAAACTACACTAAATAAAAATTTACATATTAAAAATCTTAATAAAAACATGTGGGACTAATATGGAATTCAAACTATACCTAGAGGCTGGAGCATAAATATCAAGCATGTTCAGATGGATAAAAAATAAAAAAATTGATTCCTATCAAAAAGATTTTTGAAAATATTGTCAATATATTAATCAAAAGATGTGTATTATGTGCTTTTATATATATATACAGAGTGTCTAGTAAAGAAATCATCAACATTAATGTGCTTAGTGTATTCGTTGGGAAAAATGATTCTTTGCAATATAGTTAGCAGCTTGATTTCATTCAATACATAATGCATCTCTGTACACTCAGTATATCATAAATCAATAAATTGTAAATCAAAGATTGTGAAGAATAAATTTTATATCACAAGTTGTGTCTTGGTTTACTTGAAAAATGGAACATAGATGACAATCTGAGATCAATGCAAAAAAATTCACAAATCGTTTTCTTATTTTTTGGACAATTTGACCCTTGAGCACTCTTTACTAAACAGTCTAAGGATTGCCATCAACATAAATTCCATATCAATAAACTAATATACTTCTTGTGTTTGGCAGTTTGAGATCCCATCTACAACATAAGGATCAAAATAATAATAAATTCAATGTTAAATGTAAATAAATAGTGTAACAGAAGAACATTATGATTGATATAGCACCAAAATTGGTCACTTGAATCACATAGAAAATTAGGATAAATTGGCGAGGAAGGGGAAACTATCTCACACAGAAAAAAATCCTCAAACAGGGAGGAGAAATATCCCATTATTAATCGAAAGTTCTTTACTACATATGATTAGACCCCTACCACGGGCAGGGTCCATAGAGACCGGTTACCCGTTGACCCGATTACCGGGCATGAAGTAATCGGCCCGGCTGGGCCCGTTGACCCGATTACCAGGCCTGAACCGTAACCGGCCCAGCCCCAGGTCCTAGCCAAGCCGGTTACAGTTCAATGGCCCAATAACCGGAACCGACAGTTCAACTGATTTTTTTTTTTATATACAGATGTTTTTTTAATGAAAATTTATTAAAAAAAAAAATTGTGTTGCCAGGATTTGAACCCGGTCTTTTGGGTGACAACCAAGTATCCTAACCAATTTAGAGCATAAAGATATCCATATGTGATAGTTAATTATTTAATAACTAATCAATAGTTATCTTTTGATATATATCAAAAGAAGAGTAAGAGAGTAAATAATTTATTTCTTTATAACCGTTCGTGTATACTAGTACGATTTAAAACTTAGAGGGAATAAGTAAAAGCAATTCCAACCGTTAGACTGATGGTTCTAACCGTTGAGGGAGAGGGGGAGAATTTTTTTTATTTTTTTAACGGTTCAAATCATTTGATCATTTTTTATCAATAACTACGATTTAGTATTTGTTATTTTCCAAATTCTATAAATAAGGAACTCATTTCATCATTTCCACACCATCTTCTCCACTATTATCTCTTAATCTGAAATCTTAATCCCTTTTGATTACAATTCTCTAATTATAGTGGGAGGAGGAGATTCATCATCTCGATTTCGAAGGGGCAAGGAAATCCAAATAAGGATCATGATATTCAATTTATCGATGATAAGCCCGAGGAAATTTCGACACTTGAGATATAAAGAAGTACTAATGACCATACTTATAAGGTTTAAATATTCCTTTAAAATCATCAAGAATACGTAGACAACTTAAATAAGTGTAAGCCATTTTTATATTTTGATATAAATTTATAATTTTTATTTAAAAAAAAAAGTAATGAAGGAGAACCTTGGCACAACGGTAAAGTTGTTGATGTATAACCTGGAGGTCACGAGTTCACGTCCTAGGGCTGCGTAATTAAACACTTCCCAAGGACCCCGCATTGGCAGGAGCTTCGTGCACCGAGCTTTTTTTTAAGAAAAAATAATACTAATCTTGAACCGTGAACGGGTGGTTATGAACTATGAACCGTAACCACAGACAGTTCCAAACCATCGAATTGTTGATTCTGAATCGTCAAACCGTCGGTTCCAAACCGTGGTTGGATCTACATATAATAGTTCCATCCTAATCAAAACTATGAAAGAATAAGAAAATCAAAAAATACTATTACCTTCACTAGGTGACTAGCAAAATAGGATGATTACCAAACAATCAAAAATCAAAATTCAAAATTTAAATCTAATTCCTAGTTTGCATCCAATAGACAATTGGGCTTCCACCACTTGACCCTCTCGTCCACCTAGCCGATACAACAACAACCACACAGCCTTATCCCACAAGATGGGTCAACACCAATGTCGGTCCAAATCCGGATGAAAAAGGACAAGAGTTGCGCATTGGATTGCTATCTAGTATGGACTTTCAGGCAAATGTTTAATAAATAGATCCACCTAGTGGGTAATTGAAACAAAATCCCTAAGTGAGATGTCCTAGGATTGTCCATTTAGGTAACATCAAATTAAATCCCTAAATGGCCCATAGCAAGGTTCAAAATCAAGTCAGAGTTTAAAATTTTAAATAGGACAATACTATTTCAGCACGATATCACTGGTTTGACATATAGCCGGTAGAGAATTGGCTGAGGGAGGAGGGAGGCAATGAAATAGTAGAATAAGAACATTTGTATTCCTAAATCCCATGTGAAATGTTATAATTGACATTATGAACAAAAGCTAAAAAGAATAAGAAACATTATTTCACATCATCTTAATGCATTTTGTAGCATTTCGAAGGGTGTCGAATACAATATGACATGATACTCATTGACATGATTGGCACAACACAACATAAATTCCCCTTAAGTAGTTTTGATAACTTAAAGATACAATACATTTCGATCATGTCTCTTGACACACAACGAGATTTCAAACCATGTCCCATAGAATTGTCCGACTAAGCAAGAAAATGTATATGTGAGAGTATATGGTTTGAATTATAACAAAGAGAATTGAACTATTAGCTTGATTAATTCATCCATTGATCAAAATGCTAAGTTCAGACTCATAAATGTGGTATAAAACCTGAACAATAACCGGTTACTTCACATAAGGAACTAAACTAATCTAGAATGCCTACCAGTCTTATGGTTTGACATCCTGGTTAAAGTCTAACTTTATAGCCAAGAAGACACCATCATGAGAAGTCTTAGGATAGATGAGTGGTGAAGTAATAAAAGGTTTTGGATTGCAAGCAATTGTTGTAAAAGCATTTGGGTTTCTATATCTTGGAGGAAGCTGTTGGCCAGATCTTATTGTCTCCATAGGTGGAAGTAAAGTTGAAAGTGGAAAAAAAACCACCGTGTGGCATTGGAATCATTCGTGCTAAGGAACAAGAATGTTTTGGTGTACGCAATATCAAGTAATCAAACTAGTGTTTTAATTAATGACAAAGGGTTTAAAGTTAACTATTGTATAATCTAATTAGTGTACAATGTGAAGATGAAGGAAAACTTGAAAGATACATTGCAAGAGCAATGGGAAAGACCAACAAGAATTAGCAAGAGTAAAATCCAAATGAAAAGTGGATTAGACATTGGCAAACAATGAAAAATAGATCATGTACAAACGAGGAGAAGTGCAAATGGGCCTAGTAAGCTGGCATTTAACAAACGCAAGAAGTCTTGATAAGTCAAGAGGACCGAATACCAGAAAGATAAGAAGTCCCAACAAGTAAAGATAACTGAATACCAGACACAAACAATAAAGGACCTTCTAGCAAGGAAGGTTATGAGGGAACGACTCTAAATCTAGGGACAAGAGTAGTCTTTTGCAACCTGGGCGATTGACTTAACCAAGAAACTAATTTGAGTTTCTAAGTCAAAGTGAAACATGTAGTTGACAAGTCATTTGAGCTATGAAAAAAATGCTCCATTGGACCTAGCTTCCTAAGCCATAATCATAGTTGAACAACAATTCCACTCTTTCTCATTACTAATCAATGTTATGTTATACTTGTCATTTAATATTTCAAAAAATAGAATATTGGTTGATCAGATTGCAAGAATTAGTCGACCACAAAAAGGAAGGCCGTACAATTTTTAGATAGAAACCTAGCAATTCTAATTTATTTAGAGTTGATTGCCCAAATGATGACAGGTGATCATCAGAAGTCAAGTCAGCAAAAACCAATGTAAAAGTTTCCCGGCCTCTGAAATATTTTCAAAAAGGAGAAAATATTCTGGGAATTTTGACGAGTGATTCACCTAACGAATCACTAAATTGTGGAACAGAAACCTAAAGGCTATCGACCCACATTAAATCACTATGTTATTTTCATTCCTACTTTTAACTTTAGTTTATCATTTAAAAACTCCTGATTGATTTCAAAGTTAATTTCAACCTTGAAAATTAGAACAGTTTAATCCGCTGCATATATGTGATCAATGATTATCTCGATCCTACAATATGTCTTTGTAAAGAGCTCATAATCCTTCCAAGAATGAGATGATTTTGGCCACAATGGCCTAGAACCAAATCAGAAGCAAACATGAGTCCATATCTACCAATATGCTGACAAGAGATATGTTCCATTGGGTTGTGGTTGATCTACAGGGAAGAACTATGATAGCAGTATAGACATTGTGTTAAGTAACACCTATGTGGATCATGTGGACCAATTTAATGCAAGAAGACAAAATCAACGCTGCTTCTCATCAATTTGGGAATGGATCAGTACCAGCCTGCTTCATGAGTAATCTCTGATGGAGGTTCTCCAGAGGATACAAGACTTGATGAAGGGAAAGAATGAAGCCTGCCCAAAAAGGATCGGCAATGTGATTTGTAAGGTAGATCACACCAGCACAAGACATGAAAATCAGAATACCGACAGCATTTTGTGAACAGATGAAGAAAGAAAGCTCTGCTTTGGGGGACGATGTCCTGATGTAGACTAACCCAACTAGGCATAACAAGGAGGGGGTGGCAGGGGAGAGGATGTAACTCCATGTCCTCCCCTAGATAAGAACTTGGAATGAGGCAGATATGAAGTAAACCACCCTTCTTCAATATCCCCACTCAAGGTGGCAAAAGGCGATTGCTCGCCCCCACCGCCCCAGCCAACCCGTACCAGGGCCAACACGGAGGAGGTAAATCATGAGTGGCTTACTTCAATATCCCCACTCAAGTTTATTAGGGAAGGTAACAAAAATCCAAAAAATCATCATTTAAAACTTCAAGTTGTGCCAGTTGAGATAGGAGAAACATTTCATTCCGCTCATTGACAGGCAAGCGAAATCTTCGATACAGGCAAGCGGTCACCAACTTCTCCTTCGACACACCTTCGACACTCCTACGCTTCTTCCTATTCTTCCACCACCAAAGCCCCTTTTCCTTTGGCACAAATGTCGGCATTGTTGACACCAAGGAATGAAATGTCATTTCGTGTCGCCCGGCACTGACAGTTTTTATCGTTCCGTCATGTGGCCGAAACCAGCACAGGAGGCATCCCCGTCTCGCCTGCGCCGGAGGACACGCGGGACGCCTCCGGCGATGCCGAAGAAGTCGCGGGACACGTCCGACGACACCAGAAGTGTCCGCAACGCCTTTGGCACCTCATAAGGCGTCGCACAACGCCTTTGGCACCTCATAAGGCGTCGCACAACGCCTTCTATGGCGCCGAAGGCGTCACGGACGACCTTGTCGGCGCTGTCGGACGCCCCCCAAATCAATCAAGAGCAATCAATCGCAGACACGTTTCTTTTTCCCTGATAAAAAATTATTTTATTTAATTAATTTAAACAATTTCTAAAAATGTGTGATATTTCGAACATACTTTTATAAACCATAATTAAATTATCCAAATAAAATATATTTAAAATTAAAATAAATTTAATAAATCTTATTAATTAATATTCCGAATTCATTAAAAATTATAAAAAAAATTAAAA
>JBBMJZ010021029.1:0-10711 GCA_037833815.1 Zingiber zerumbet | reverse complement strand
GAGAGGTTAGCATTTAATTTATATTCATAGTTGAATATTATAAATTCATGAAGTAATAAATGTAGGACCGAAAAGCGCGATAGAAGGGGGGTTGAATATCGCTAATTTGAAAACCTTCTTTTCTTTTAATTTAGAAACACAAAGAGAGACACAACGGAAAATAATAAAGTACATAGAACTCGATCAGTTTTATTTAGTTCGTAGTCCAACTGATTACTACTCTAAGGTCTGTAATCTTTGACCACTTTGATAGGCAATCCACTATATGATATGAAGCCAGAATCGTACAATAAATGCAGATGGATAGTAACACACTACTATCACTTTAAATAAATGTAAGTAATAAAACGATTACCGGCAATAACTTAATGAAATTGAGAGTAGGTTGTCGTAGAGTTTTGGCGTATCAACACTTGCACAGATAAAGCAGAGAAACAGAGACATATTGATCAAAGTTGAGTGTAGAAAATTGATTCTGTAGCCTGAACCTTGGGGAACCTTTTAAAACATTTTATTTGGTCGACCGAACCCTTTTTCAGTCCGCCGACCTTCAATTTTCCCCTGTTTCCCATCCAGGTTCACGATCTACCCAAATCGTATGTTTTGTGAAATTAGTTTTTATCGGTAGATTGACTTTCTATTCGGTCAACCGAACCTCTAAATTTCCTTTTGCTCATGATTCGATCTGCTCTTTCCAAAAGTATTTGATCAACTGATACCCTGATTGGTCGACCAAACTTAGTAACTTCCTTTATTACATGATCTGATATTATCTGATCTACAGTTACCAAACTGGGTTCAGTAAACTGAACCCTCTATCGATCAACCAAGTCAACTTTTCCATTTTTTATTTAATTCAAATATAATCTAATATCTTTTATGTGGATCAGTCAACTGAACTATAATGTTCGGTCGATTGAACCTTTTAATTACTAAACTCTGTTATTCAACAAACAAAGTTAGCATAGTATAATAATAATAATTCTGTAAACTAGAGTTAGAATCAAATAAATATCCATGCATTAATATGACAGTTAGAATTGTCTGATTTCGACTTAGAAACCTTTGTTGGTTTCTTTAATCAGATCAATGCCTAAGGTTTTATCCCAAACGGGACACAACCTCATTACAGTCCAATCCAGGAGTTTACCTTAACTTACCCGCTAAACATCTAGTCCTCTAGATCTATTTCAACTTTCTCTGGTCTTACTTAGCGTTTGATCAAATCTAATCGACTAAAACTTTCCTACAACACTGAGTTAGCACAATAATAAAGTAAAGTAGTGTTAGCAGCATTTAAAATTCGCTAGTTCGGTCGATCGCACGCTGTTAGGACTAACCTTTCGGTCACACTTGCTTAGATTTTACTCCTTCAAGACTTTTCATCTGCCTAACTTTCAATTAGGACTAGTCACTCGGTAGATTTCTCAACACTGCCTAACCTCCAATTAGGACTTTCAGTTAGCTAACATCCAGTTAGGACTAGTTACTCGATAAACTTCTCACCACTGCATAACCTCTAGTTAGAACTTTCTCTTGCCTATCCACCATTTAGGACTAGTCGCTCGGTAAACTTCTTATCATTGCTAAGTCTTCGGTCGCCTTAACCGCTTGGACTTTTCTCTTTTCTAGTCAGTCAACTTTGACCTGACTAGACTTCATTAAATATATTATTAAACAAACATCAAAACCTTGAAGGCCAATTTCACTAACAAAAATAACATCCTTAACTATCTTGCTGACTCACTATAGATTGTGTATAGTGCGAAGAAAATGGCAAAGGAGTTGTGGGAGTCCCTAGATAAAAATATAAATCAAAGGATATTGGGGTTGAACTCGTTGTTAGACTCTGAATTGCCGAAGGCAACAAGAGTTTAGAGAGAAAATTATTCTCTCATGATACTGTAAAAGTCAACATGGACAAGAATGGTCAAAGCTCGAAACGAAAAAAATCATAAGTCTTTCAAGACAGGACCTAGAAGAGGTAGTTTCAAAAACTATATCATCGTCTCTGAAGTGAACTTGATAGGTTTAAATCCGTGACAATGATGGATCGATACTAGTGTCACTAAACATATATGCTACAACAAAGAGCTACTCCATAACTTTGAAGAAGTCAAAGATGGAGACAAGTTGTTCATAAGGAATTCAACAACCTTAGACATAAAGGGCCAAGGGAAAGTGGCACTGAAGATGAACTCGGATAAGGAACTCACTCTAAATAATGTGCTGCTGTATATTACAAAGATTTGAAAGAATCTAGTATCCATATCACTTCTTAGCAAACATGGATTCTAGATTAATTTTGAATCAGACAAGGTTATATTGTCCAAACATTGAATATTTATAGGAAGATGCTATGTATATGATGGGTTGTTTTAAGCTTAATGGAATGGTCATTTAACCTACAATAAATAAAGTTTAAATCTCTTCTATATATATGCTTGAGTATTCTATATTGTGGCATGGTAGATTAGGATATGTTAACTACGATGTATTGCATAGATTGGTTAACATGCAAAGATACTTATATTCTACCTTGACCCGAAACACTAGTGTGAGATTAATATTGAAGTAAAAAATGGCAATGTCATCATTTCAACATGTTGAAAGAAGCATGAACCACTCGGCCTAATTCACTCTAACGTGTGCAACCTTAAAGGTACACCAACACACGGTGGGAATAAGTATTTTATAATTTTTTTGAAGATAATTACACAAAATATGATTATGTGTATCTTCTCTAAATAAGGATGAAGTTATAGAGAAATTTATTCTCTATAAAAATAAGGTTGAAAACCAATTTAATAAGAAAATTAGGATAGTTAGAAGTGACTAAGACGAAGAATATGTATCACCCTTCGGTGAGTTGTGTGTTGAACATTGGATCAGACATGAAATAACAACTCCCTATTCTCCTTAGCAAAATGGTATTGTTGGGTAAAAGAATCATACTCTAAAAGAGATGATGAATGATCTTCTATGGAACTCTAGACTGCCAGAAAAATTATGGAGGGAAGTTGTGTTAATGGCTAATTACCTTTTAAATAAGGTGCCCCAAAATAAAATAGAAAAGAGCTCTTATGAGTTGTGGACTAAAAGACAACCATGCTATAAATACTTGTGAGTATGGAGGTATCTTGCTAAAGTATTGGTCCCTAATCTGAAGAAGATTAAGATAGGATCAAAAATAGTTGATTGTATATTTCTTGGATATGCTCATAATAGCAGTGTCTACAGATTCCAAGTATTTTAATCTCAAATACCAGAAATACACAAGACTTGATTGTTGAATTGAGAAATGCCTTGTTATTCGAACATGTATTTCCATATAAGACCTGAGAGGAAGGAAGTTCCTTCAAATGGGCATTGGAACCACAAAGATAAGAAGCTGAAGAACCTATTGAGGTTGAGCGTATGGGTACAAGGAGAACCATAATTGAACTTATGTTTTGATATTATCAAAGATTTTAAGTTAACTCTTGTTGTTATCTGATAAACTGATCAAGTGTGCAGGATGCTTAACTTAGAAAGTCCTAGTCAGTCAGTTGGACATGATACTAGGCAAAGTCTAAATAAGTCGTGGGACTAGGCAAGAAGTCCAGATAGGTTAAGTGGACCTAACATCTGGCAGGTCGATTCGATAGGTCTGGAGGATTTGATATTGAATCAAGTGGAAACTCTTGCAGGCTGATCTAATGCTGAGCAATTAAAGTTCAAACAGGTTTGGAGGACTCGATGTTTGGTAGGTGAGTTGAGATAAACTTCTGGAGGGAGTGCAGTGAGATCGTGTCCTGGAAGGGATAACACCTTAGGCACTAATCCAACTAAAGAACCCAATGAATGTTTCTAAGTTGAGATCAAGATAGTCCTTATTGTCCTACTCATGCATTTATATATTCGTCTAACTTTGTTATGCAAGACCATTATTATTATATTGGTGTGCTAACTTTGTTTTATAGTTAAACAAAGTCTGGGTTGATCGAGAGTTCGGTTGATCAAACAGGTAGTTTAGTCGACCGATTCGGCTAGCGTGGCATAGATACGATCATGTTCTGCAAATTTGGAAACACAGTTTTATCAGTCAACTAAAAACTTGGTTTAGTCAACTAATCTAATTTTGGTAATGGCAAAGATCAGATCGAATCAATGCAGAGGTAGATTCAGGTCCAGTCGATAGATCATCGAGATCAGTTGATAGAACTATGTGATTTATGGGATCAGACGGATCAGATCTGAGCAACGAAGGAAAGACATTGAGGTTTAGTTGATGGATGCTTGGTTTAGTCAACCAAAAGGTTTAGTCTACTAAATGATCTTTCAATCAATTAAACAGTGTCTATATAAAGACCTAATTCCATCATTCATACTGTGTTGATTCATGTCTCTACTACTACTCGTGCAAGCTATAACTACTACAATGTCGGGAGGCTTCTAACAATCTACTCTTCATCTCATGTACGTTGTTGTCAGTATCTTTATTATACTTGCATATTATATTCATACTTATACAAATATGCTTCTTCTTCGACAATTTTCAGAGAGAAGAACTATATTAGATTGTTCATTGGAAGCGATCAATGATCGTGAGTCTTGAAGTAGTAGTCGTTGAGCTACAAACCAAGTAAAACCGGTTGTGTCATTGTCTTTACCTTTTCCGCAACTACTATACTTTGATTCAGTTTTACGAAGACGAAAAGAAAAGATCCCCCCTCCCCCACTCTCGCCTATTACGATCCAATAATTGGTATCAGAGAAAGGTTGCTATGAAAAGACTTAACAGTTTTCTAGCTTTTTTTCCTTTTAATCTTTTTTTTTTACATTATTTGTTTTCATATTCTTTATCTCTCACTACTAATCCCAAGATGAAGTCTTGGAAATATCTTTTTAGTTTATCTTGTTGTGTAAGAATGATGAGTTTCTACCAAGAAGGTTATAGCATTGTTCGTCCACCACTCTTCAACGGAAAAAATTTTAGCAATAGGAAATAAAGGATGGTATGCTACCTTAAATTAGTCATCGACTTGTGGTTCACCATCAAGAAAGGGTACACAACACCAATGAACAAACTCAGAGAATAACTAGATCCAGAGAAATGGAATTTGGATATAAAAAGGAAAACTCAACTTGATGCTTGGCCCACATACACCCTTCAATGTGGCATGTTAAATGAAGAATTTGATCAAGTTGACTATTCCAATAATGCCAATGAGATTTGGGGCAAATTAGTCAAAATTCATGAGAAAATCCATGCTTCAAAGGTAACGAAAAGCAATGATAATTTAAAAAAATTATCTAACAATAAAGTGCAAGACAACAAATCATATTCAGAGGAGTCACACATAGAGGAACCAAAGCAAAGAAGTTGCATGGCATTAATGGCAAAAGAAAAAATAGATGAACCCGAGTCTTGGTTGAAGCATGAGTTTGAGTTTGAGTCTGAGTCTGATTCCAAGTCTGAGAAAAACCACAAATCTGTATCCATTTTGGAAGAATTAAATGAGGTAACCACCCCTTCTAAATATAAGATGCTTAAAATAATTAAATGTCTATTTAAAAAATTAACTAAATCCAAGGATTTGGTTAATTTACTCCTTGATGAGGTCAATGACCTTAAGGAACAAGTCTACATGAATCCCTCAATGAACCATGTTCAAGATGGAACTTCAACTCAAGTTGCAAAACTTGAGGAAGAAAATTTCATCTTGAAAGGTCAAGTGGAGGGACTCAAGAAAATGTTGAACAAGTTGAACTTGGGTTCCAATAATTTGAATATGATGCTTGGGTCCCAACAAGTTGTGTACAATAAATCTGGACTTGGGTATAAAGCTAATACAACAAATAAGTCATACTTATCTTTAAATCTGAAGCATTCCTTAAGAAAATCCAACACCTTAAGGAACAACTAAACTCCCAAACTGAAAATACTAGCCCAACTCAAGTTGAAAGACTTAAGGAAGAAAATTCTAACCTAAGAACTGAAATAATCAATCTAAAATAATTATTAGAAAAATTCACCACGAGATCTAAGTACCTAGATATGATACTTGGATCCCAACGAGCTGTGTACAATAAATTCAGACTCAGATACAAAAGTTCAGCTAAACAAATAAGACCTTTATTTCTTCAATAAGTCAAAATAAAAAAATAAACTAAAGCATGAGTTCTAAAAGCTTGTCTAACAAGCAAATAGGACTAAACAAATTTTATGTATCTAAAAACAAAATTCACTATATAAAAACAAAACAAGATAATAGATCTAAAAACTTAAAACAATCAATTAATCCAAACTCAGGCTACAAATCTAAATCAAATCAAAAGCTTAAATCCCATGAACAAAGCTGCAATCAAGTATATTTTAACTACAAAATAAATCAATATAAACCTAACTAAAAACTAAAATATAAGTTCAATAATTCAAGGGGAGGCACCATATTAGTTGGTACCTCTAGAATATAGTGTACTCATTTGGATAATTGGGACTAGACTAAAAAGATAATTTGATTCTTATCAAATCTAGTATCAGGGTGATGTAAGATGATAGTACATTAGGGAAACTTGGTCTAAGGAGTCAAGTGGGGTAAGGTGTACCCTTCTTAGTCTACTTAGCTAAGTGGAACTAACCAAAACTACCTTACCATATCCTAGACTAGTTAGACCAAGATTTATCAATAGGAAAATTAAATATCCAATTTCTTTAAAAAGCATTGTCTAGAAGTGGTCATTGCTCTGATACCCAAGAAGGTCACTGTGTCTCGCCTACCTAGAAGTCGATTTTTGAAATGTACATTTAATTGACTGATAGTTAAACTTGAATCTAATACAAAGTTAAATCATCTTCATAACTTAACTAACTCATCTTACAAAACTATAGGAATACCTTCGTTGAACAAATTAGACCGAATGAAATGAATAAGGAAAACTAAAATTTAAAAAAAATCAACTAAAAAATAAATTTAAAAATAAACTAAAAATTCAATTGAAAATTTAACTAAAAATTTAATTTAAAAATAAAAATTATTTTAAAAAAACTTTTAACAAATCCTTTTAAAAATATTTTAAATCTTTTTTTTAAAAAAATCTTTTAAACATCTTTTAAAAAATATATAATATGAAATTAATTAATCTTAACCTTTAATTAAACATAAATGTAACCTAACTTAAAACTTTAACTAGACCTAAAATTAGTTAACTCTAATCAACCAATACTTAACTTCAATTAATTAAAACATATGTGTAAACCTTAATTAAATATGAAATTAAGACTTTAATTAAAAAATATTAATTAAGACTTTAATTAAAAAATATTAATTAAAACTTTAATCTGAAATTAAATTTTTTATTAGAAACTTTAATTAAAACTTAATTAAACTTCAGTTATAACTTAAAATTAAATTACAATTAATTCTAATTAATAAGTTAATAATTAATCCATCATAATTTAATTAATCCTATTTTTATCAATTTAATCATAATTCAATTAACTCAATAATTAATCTATTTAAACTCATAAACCTATCATATTTGAAAATTTAGTAAAATATTTATAATTTTTTTTTCCTACCTGGAAACTAAGACCTTAGGTTAAGGGGGAGGAAATACTTTGAAAATATATTACGTAAGTTAATTAACACATCTTAAACAAACCCAAATCTTAATATCAAATTAAGGGGAGTGACAACTAAATGGGGAGAATATTTAGGAAAAGAATTTGCTTCGAAAAATATTTTTCAAAAACAAAAAACCTCTTATTTGAACATTCTTATAAATCTGTTTTTCAAAATGTTCTTACTTGAAAATCATTTGCTTAGAAAAGAATTTTTAAAATTCAAACTTGTCAATAATTATCTTTGAAAACTTTTTAAACCACTCCTAAAATCCAAATTTAGCAATATAAGGTGACAATTAGGAATGTGCATAATAAACTAGAACTTATCTATTTTATTTATTTTTTAAAAGTCAAATAGCTTTCAAATAAAATTCAAATTCTAGGCTACTTCCTTAATTATATTTTCTAAAAATCCCATTTTTCCTAGTATTTAAAAAATTCATTATGGAATTAGCCTAGGTATTCCCCTTAGTCAGCGTGTACATATAGTTTTTAGGCAGTCAGCATCTCACACGCACATTAGGCTTACCTTGCTTGTGTATTCAAAAAAATAGAATGATGTGAGATACATAAAGTCTTGTCTGGACTTTAGATATTTATATCTGTGTATCAATATAAGTCTCGGTAAAAAATACCACAAAACATTGATTAAGTTAAGTAATCATTCTTACTAAACAATTAACTGGATTATTTTTTCTTAACTTGACTAACCGAGTGAACGTTATTATTTTCTAATAATTAGTTAGTAACTTAAGGTTAGATATTTAAGGACAAATTTTTTAGATAATTATTTTTAATGTAATATCAGGTGAAGAGGGAGAATCTATTTTGAAAACTTGAAAACCTTTTTCAAAGATATTTTGAAAATATTTTTGAAAGATACTTTTAAAATCTTTTAAAAAATATTTTGAAAATTAGTGTTTACAATATTTGAAACTATGAAAACTTGTTTGAAAATTTTACAAAATTCCTTGAATATTATTTGAAAAATATCTTGAACATTACTTTAAAAATTATTTGATAAATGTTTTAAAAATTATTTGAAAAATGTTTTGACAAATATCTTGAACATTACTTTGAAAATTATTTTAAAAATATTTGAAAAGATACCTTGAACATTACCCAGAAAATAGCTTGAAAATCATTTCAAAGTTTTTTTTTTAAATGTTTGAAATTTTACTTTAAAAAACTTTTGCAAAAAGTGCTTGAAACATTCATTTAAAAAACTTTTGAAACTCTCCTTGAAATAGACTTGAAAATCGTTATTGGATTTGCTAACTTACGTCATTTACTTTTGGTGTAACTTATTTACATATTTATTTTTAATGAATGTCAAAGGAAGAAAATAAGAGTTTAAGATAAGAAAATTCACAAACCAAAAATAGTGTTAAGAGAACAACATAATAACTTCAATTATTTTGTCATACATGCTAGTGTTATTTTTATTCATGTAAATTTTTCTAACTTTAACTTAAGTTGTTATTGTATCAAAAAGGGTGAAATTGTTGGTGCAGTTAGAACCAATAGTCAAACTCAGGTTTTAATGAATGACAGACGGATTAAAGTTATGTGTTATGTTTGTCTAACTTCTTTATCGAGTGTGAAGGAATTAACGGGTCTAGAGGACCTGACATCAAGCTGAAGCTCAGTTAGGTATGAGGATCTAATAACTGGCACAAAGTATAAATAGGTCAGGGTGTGACCTGATATTTGGCAAGAAGTTTAGTTGGGTCGGCGGGACCTGATAGTTGGCTAAAGTTCATTTGGGTCTGCGAATCTAACAATTGGAAGGAAAACCTAGTGGGTCAAAAGGCAAGTCAAGTGACTACAAATGGTAAGTGAAGATAAGTCATTGGAGGAGAACGATCTAGTGAGGATGAGTCCCAGTTGGACTATAGGTGTTGGTCCAGCTTAGAGTTATCTGGGAAGTCTAAGCTGAGACCATGGCTAGATCCTGATCTTGGTAAGACATGATCTAATTAACAATGTCATTTAATATTATGATAATTTTGTTTTGCGGGTTATTCTTTGTTGTGCTAACCTTGTGATGTAGAAAATTAGTTGGCTAGAAAAAGGGGTTCAGGCACCCAAAGTTTGTCCAGATGCCTGGTAGGCAGCTGAACCATGCAGGTGACCAGTTGAGGTGGTAGACTCTGATAAGCCGACACATGTCAGGGTCCAGGTTCCCAGACATGGATAAACTTTCAAAGATAGAATTTCCCTAAGGTGCAACCACGTCAACGATCCAAGCGCCTGGGGGTGGTCCAGACGCCTAGAGGTGGATAAGTCAACGAAGTCCCAAGATCGGATAGGCCTCATTGGAGGCACCCAGTGGTAGTCCAGGCACCTGGAAAAGGCCTAGAAAGGACTTCGATCAAAAGCTTCATAACATCTTTCGCTCTGACTTTCTTACTGGCACGCTACTCTAAGAAGACTCCTACAACACCAAAAGGCTGCTTCCAACACCAACATACGAGCGCTTCAACTTCTATATCACTGTGTTGGTAAAAGTTAGTTTACCGTTATTTGCATTATTGCAAGGAAAATGTAGGGTGTAATACTTTTCTTGTATTATGCTTTGTACTTGATTACTCTACCAGGAGTTTACCGGTAGAGAATTTAGTGGATTATTCATCGATAGGTTCAAGGGGCATGGGTCTTAGAATAGGAGTCATCGAAGGTTCCGAACCAAATAAAAAATACTTGTGTTCGCTTTCTCGTAGTTTCCTCTTTCTTAGTTTAATTTTTTATTGTACGCACTTTCTTTTAAGTTTTGAAAAAGATAATGTGTCTTTAAAATACACGTGATTCATCCCCCTTCCCTCCTACGTGCCAATGGTCCTACAACTTCTTCTTCCTACATCAAAAGGAAAAACAAAGGAAAGGAAAAGAAAAGCAGAAGAAAGCTCTTCTTCGTATAAAGCAAGAGAAAAATGTCCATGTAACGACCCGACCCATTTGGCAGCCCATTTGGCGACCCTCAGGTCGTCGACCGTCGGCCGTGTCATTACTCACTAGGACTTTCCACCCTTGGCCAGTGGATTTTTGCCTCCCCCAAGATTCGAACTCTAGACCTCCAGGCTTAAGTACTAGAGTTTATGA
>JBBMJZ010021019.1:0-10712 GCA_037833815.1 Zingiber zerumbet | reverse complement strand
GGACGCAATCCTCAGCGGTGCGCACGAAGGCCGTCCGCAGCATAGCAATTTCGTATATATATATATATATATATATATATATATTTATATATATATAGATAGAGAGAGAGAGATTGATTGAAACTAAAAATTGTGAGACGTTGTTGAGGGTAAATTTTGAAACCTGGGTCCTTGATAGTAAAATTCCGTTTGCGTATATTTATCTATTATTTTATTCTTATTACTTTTATTCGATAGGGCTGCGATTGCCTTCGTCGTCGAGATCTCCATCTCCTTCAGTTCTGCTGCTCGTCGGCGGTCGGCGAAACTATCGCTCTACTTCCGCCTCATCGGAGATGGATTCGCAACCAACTTCTCTGCAACGCCTCCACAACGTCGAGAAGGTTATTTTTTGAGCCCTCCTTCCTCCTTCCATCCGTCTCTTCTCCATATTCGCATAATACTTTGCTTGCTGTTTTCACAAGGTACTTTTGTCTCTCCTTTTTTTGATGCTATTTGTGCCCTTTTTCTTTATTTCCATTAACAGCGTTTAGTGCGCGTACTGGAGCTCGCCGGCGCCGTGATGGACGAGCTCGCTAGTTCGACCGGGCCCCGAGCAGAGTTCCTCGCCGGACATTGTCGAGAGTTCATGATGTCCATCAAGGTTTCCTATTTCTCCTTTGTTACTACCTTCTGTTGCCAGGAAATGAGTTTCGATTATCGTGGTAGGGTTTGGCAAACAACTTAAATTTATGAAAAGACTTCGATCTAGGGAACTGTTTAAGAATTCGGGAGATGTTTTATGATTTTAATTATTGAGTCTATTCCTGTGGTAATCTGTCGTCCTTGCTTTAATCGATGAGGTATACAATGTGCTTGTGCAAATGCCAAAGAGAGGCTGTTTAGCTTAAGAAGCCGTGAACCTGGGCGAAATTTTCATGGCTGAAGGTTGTAATCTATGCTCTTTTTTGTTGCTGGACTTGTGCAGAATTTTGGTCTTTAGGCCTTGGGTGTTTGATGAAGGAGCTTTATGGCATTTGTCCTCTGTTGTAGAAATCCTTAAGTTCAACTTTTGTTCATTCTGCAAATACTTTAATAGACTGGATTACTCTTGTTACAGGAAATTCAGACAACACTGCGTGAAGAAATCAAGAGTGCTTGTGAATATCGTCCTTTTGAGAAATGTGACTATAGTGCCAGAATAGCTAACGAGATATGCGTCAAGAAACTGGAATACATCATTGACCAGTTGGATGGCTTGAAAGAAAGCATCGATAATTATGAAGATTGAACTGCACTCTTGATTGCGGTAAGCATGCTTACCACATTCACTGAAAATGACTAGTTTGATGGAAATTGCATGCAACTCTTGTCTGAAGACATTTTTCATGATACTAGACGGCCAAAGCTTCGTTGTTTGTTAAAGTTTGTTTCTTGCTTTTCTTGCCGTGCAGCCTAGATATGTAGACTTTGAAGTTCTTGAAGTTGAAAGCATAATTGTTTTACCTTCTATGCTCAAAGTTCATGTAATTTGAAAATAATTTAATAATCTAAGATGGAGCTGAATATTCTTCTACTTAGACTGGCCTTGATCCTCTAGAGTATGTTAAGCCTTAATTTTTTATTTTTTTTTCAGACAAACCTTTTTAATTCAAGAACTTGGCCAAGGATGTTATTACAGATTACAGCATCCCCCTTAGAAGAGGAAAACAAATTTACAAATCCCCACCATTTTGGCTATATAGTGAGCACTTAGCAGCATGGTTTGCCTCCATTTTTGTGTGCATCTGTATTACCTTTACAAATTTGCTCCTGATCACTTGATTGTTTTTGAAATGCTAAATCTTTTTGAATGGAACCAACTGAATTTTTATGAAATTCGGTTTATTTTTTCCCATGAAAACACCCTTAGCAGTCCATAATCTCGTTGCCTAGGAAGAAGGCTGCTGAAGTATAGGGTCAGGAATCAGCAGCAATAAAACCTAACCTTCTACTGTCTTCCAAAAGGCATGAGGGATTACTATCGAATATCAATTCTTGGAGAAAAAAGAGAAAAAAGAAAACACTGATCAGTTCAACAGATAAATCAAGTGAAGCCACATATTGGGCAGTTCTCTGGTAAAATGATTATTATCATCGTTGAACTGACCTCCTTTCCTAGAGCTTCTGTAGGCAAATCTGAGGCTAAACTACACTCCTGCTTGGGGAACATCATTATTCTTGAGCTGAAACACAACTGAAAATAGTGAGCATAATTATCCATATCCACCATGCAAACAAAGCATGTTACCTGGTTGTTGTTTACGCAGCTTTGCTATACATAAAGTGGTATGAAGCCTTTTTCCATATTAACTTCCAAACTTCTTGACCTTTCAATCTACAACAGGTCCTGAGACACAAATATCTAGTCCTGGATTTGGATTTTGATAAAATTATTTCCTTGAAGCAAAACTTACCACAAATGTGTCTTACAAATGCTTATCGTATAAACATCTACTGGTTAAGCATTCTCAATATTTAGTATCATCAATAGACAACTGTCTAGTGAGATTCAAATACTAGAAAAATCACTAAGCTGGATGACTTTACAAAGTACACATCACCGTCCAATAGGCATATATTGCCTTATCTACTTCGCCTGCTTAACTATGATCATTTTTATTGAATGCCCATGCCTTCCTATACTGTATTTGACTCTCTTTTTCCCTGCTTTTCATACCCTCTTTGCTCCAACATATGTTATATTACGAGTGAACATTTACACATCAGTCCTTGCATAATTGTTCAGATCGGATGATGCTGATTATTCTAGTTCTTGAGAGGTATACAATTGCACTAGAAGAGTTCATCTTCATAAGATTAAAAAAAAAAGAAAGACAACAGTTGCTTGGTTGATACTCAATAAATCTGATTAGTGCAGATGGATTCAATGATTAATTGATTAGTATCTCTCTTTGCTCATTGATTTTACCAAAAGCAATCAGACCTATTGCTAACCTAAATTGCCTTGGTCAGGTGATGTAGCTGTTGCGGATATTCACAGGATGAGACTAACCGGACTCTTTCATGTTGGGCGATCAACTGGGATGATTTAGCATTCAAGACATGATCTGGACATGATCTGTGATACTAAATTTTGTGAATGTTTAACTTCCAAGCTTCAGATATCGTCAACTGCGCCCATAAGTTATCTTAGTTTGCCGTGAAACCATGTTCCATAGCTGAGAGACGATTGAGGCTCTTGTTTTTGGGAGATCAAGCCATGACGGGGTACCATAGACTGAGTCCACAAGACTTTTGATATAATGTTAAAACATATATTATCGTATGCTATGCATTGATAAATCTCCTTGAGTATGTTATATTATAATGTTTGTACTTTGATAATCAGTTTTTCTTAGTCCATTATATTTCAATTTAGATTTTATAAAAAATAAAATTATTGGGTTATATTTTTTTTTTTTTGATAATTGCATATTCGATTCTATGGAAATTTTCATATATTATTAGGGTAAATTGAGATGGTATATGGATCTATAGTCTTAATATGGTTGCAATTTAATGAACGAGAGTATCTCCTTGCATAATAATATAGATTTTGAACATTGAAAGATGGGGTACTCGTTGAGTTTGATTAAAATTATTTAAGATTTTATAGAGTTTTAAGTTAACTACCCAAACTATTACGTTATAATTCAATTTAAATACTATTTTAATAAATCAAAAGCATATATATAAATTGTTGAAAATTATATTTAAAAAATTAAGTTAATGAATTAAGTATATAGCAAACTTGTGGACAAAAAGCTTCCCGCAGCTACAGTCACAAGCTCCGCTCCTTTTTAAACGGATAAGCTTCTCCTTCTTCATCTTCTTTTTTCCCCCAAAATGGCCGCGACCGGCGTCAATTTCCTCCGCTTCCCCCTTTCCAAAACCCTTTCCGTTCCTTCTACTCGATTTCCGCCTCCCTCTCGCCGCTCTTTCCCACTCTCCTCCTCCTCCTCCTCCTCCCCCTCTTTCCGCCCCCTCGCGGCCGCCACCGAACTGTTCGACCGTGCCGAGCCGGCCGTCGTCGACCCCGGCCTCCGTCAGTCGGAAGTAATCGTCTTCAACTCGGGCTACCACGCACAGATCGTGGTGGACGAGGCGGAGTCGGAGGAAGCCCTGATCAGGCGGTTCCGGAGGGAGGTGTCCAAGTCGGGGGTCATCCAGGAGTACAAGCGGAGGAGGTTCTTCGAGAACAAGCAGGAGGAGAAGAAGAGGAAGGTTCGGGAGGACGGAAGAAGGAACCACAGGAGGTGATTTGCTTCATCCCTAACCTCTCTCTCTCTCTCTCTCTCTCTGTGTATATATATTTGTGTGTAAATAGCTATTCCATTTGATTTTCAGACGATTTGGGCCAAGATTTTCGTCACCATTCTCAGCGGAAGATGATTCTGCGCCTCAGAAGGTGAGAGACGACGACAACTGGGATTTGCCTGATGGTGCTATTCCTTACTGAAAGTTACTCGATCCGCCAGTAGTATTCATCTCCACTTATTTCCCGGTACAATGTTCATGATCTAAATGATTCAATGCTCTCTGTGTTCTGAAGAATGTTTTGAATTGATCAGAGTGTTTTTACCTGTCAAGTTATTATCACTACATTTCCTGGCTAGCACTACATTTCCTCGATAGCTAGAACAGCAGGCAAATACCAGGAAATAAGTGCACAAATATCACTTTGAATTCCATCTCTTTTGTATCGAAGAAACGCCATTACTAATAACATATTGCCCAAGAAATCTTTTTGCGATGTCTCACAATTGCATTACGAGGGCTCCCCCACCCCCCATACCACTCTCGAATGCGATCCACCAAGTTGAATTGCTTGTGTACTACAATACTACCTTGCTGCTCTTCTTCGTGAAAATGGTCATCATTCTCCTCGGCATGTTGCCATGCCGATGGCCTACCAAAAGGAAATAAAGCATTTTTACAAGGTGACTCGAGGTGAAATACGAAAACTGAGTAAAAGCTTACATCCTACGCTCCGCCATATCTGTTACTCGACTTCCCGATTTCCTTTCGCGTTGATTTTGCTTAGGTGAAGCATATTTTGCAAAATGAAGCTGCATGGCAAGAGTGATTCATTGGGTTAAGCTACCTTAATCCATAGAGTCGATGATAGATATAGTAGGGCTTGGATCAACCATTTTTGAATAATGAGAAACTGTTGAAACATAGAACTCTGATCGAAGAATGTTTACTTATGTAGATGCAGCTTTTCTAGTGCCTAAATGCATAAATGTTAGCAATGTTGAAGAACTTGGGCTGATCGATTCAACTGGTTAACTCGAAAATCAGAGGCCAATGCAGTCCCGTTGAAGAAGAATCTCAGTTGAAGTGAATATAAGAATCGAGAGTAAAAGAGTAGGACAGACAAACCTGATCACCATCCTTGATTCCAAATCCGATCAGTTGTTCTCCATCGTTGATTAATTTATACCCATTGTAGCATAAACAGAATCGATTCCACACATGAGACCTGGCAAAACCATTCAAATCATCTCTCAAGGTGATGAGTATGTAGTTTCAAATCTCGGCAGAACGCTTGATATCTCGTAGAAAAGAGAGAAAGTTTACTGGAATTGCCAAAAAAAATGAATGAATGCAGTTCCAATCTCGGTAGAGTAATGACAGGAAGATTGGAAATTGTATTCATATCGTCAAAAATGAGCAATTAATCGTACCAGGAAATGCTGTAACCCCCTTCCACGGCGATCTTATCGAAGATGATCTCGATCTTCATTTTCAGCTCCATCACGGTCGCCGCCTTCGCGATTTCCAGATCTGGAAACATCACGGCCATGAACCCGGTGGCGCCCAAAACCCTAAAAAATTGGAAGTTGAGAAAGGTACGTACCGAAGGAGGATCCGTCCAATTTGAGGACGGAGAGGCGGAGGCGCTGCTCGGGGAGGCGTCGGTAGGAGAAGCTGATGCGACGGCCGTGAATCGGCGTCGAGTGGTGCGATTCCGATGCCGGAAGCTTCTCCCGCTCGGCCCGCCTCGCCATCGCTCCGCATTCGTTCTCGATTCACACTGTCGAGTGAGAGAGAAGACGAGAAGAAGCAGAAGAAGAGGAGGGGATGGGTGCTTAAGATCGATGCACACGCAATGCTTGCCTTCCTCTTCCTCTTGGCTTTCTCTTCCGCTTTTTGTTGTCCTTTTTGAGATTCTTGACGGAGGAAGAACACAGAGACGGAAAGCCATTGCCGTTCTCTGGCCTTGTCTCATTAAGAAGAATAATTGTTTCATAATGGAATGTCATTTTATTTTTTATCAAAAATATTTATTTTAAAGATATATTTTAAATATATTTTTTTTAAAAAAAAAAGACAAGTAGTTGTAAGACACCCAATCCAAATCAGATCTTAACATTCTCATGATGTGGCACTGTATATTTGAGAGATGATCTAACCCGTCCGATCAGAGAGGGGATACAAAGACATGAAAATCTTAGGATAGAGGATCTGATCTCCACCCAATAAGTTTAACATGGCAGAACATAAAAATATATCGGCTAGATTCAAACTCTGACTAATCCGATCCATCCATTTCTACAATCCTCAACTCATCCCGTGATGCAAATCTACCAACTTTGGTTTGATATGGAATTATTTGCTTTACATGTTTTTGAGGATCATGTGAATGATTCAGAACTTTTGGCAAAGACCAGGAAAGAAAATTATGAAGTTGGCGAAACTTGTTTGCTAACAAAACATTTTTAATCGAAGTGTAACATATCATACATTTTTGTACCTTTTTTCTTGTGTTCAAACAAATCTTGAAAAAACTACCAGGAAAAAGGAATCGCTAGCGACCTGCTCCCCTTCTGCTTGGCCCGGAATATGCTCTCGCCATCCTCCAAACTTTAAAGTGATGATCTACTGAATAGCCACTAGGGATCAGCCTCGAGCCTTCTACTTCTTGTGCGCATAAAACGATCAAAGCTAACGCGACAATAAGAAAGTAATTGAAGAGGATGCAATAGCAAGAACTCATAATTACTTCGCTCAACCAAGAAGACGAAGAAGTAACCTGAGGAAGGAATCATCTAGTTAAGAGTCAAGACCTAGTGTAGGGGGAGGAGGGTGGTTTTATAGCGAGCAAAATAAATCAGTAGGCAACTTGGCATGGGCTGCTTAAAGGGTTTAAATGGTAGGCAAATGGGTCGACTTGATTTTGGGGTTTTGTGATGGTAGGTTCAACCGTTGACTTTGAGTTTTGAGAAGGCGTCCCTTTTTCCCGAATTTTGAAAAAAAAAAAAAATCAGTCAAAAGTGTTTGTCATTGATGTCATATTAGAGTAAAAAAAAGTGATCAAACATCACAACTCACACACAAATTATAAATTATATGAAGAGAGATAAATCACATAATCAACTTATGAGGTGAAGATTGGGGAATTGATCAATCACACGACATGCATTGAAGCTATTCTCGAGCTCTATTGACACTTTTCTCCTCTGTAAGACTTGTATCACTGAAATCTTTAGATTGAGTTCACATTAGGGGTTTAGTTGTAGGGGTGGCATTTGATCGAAGTCATATTCATAACCATAAGTTTTGACCATGAACCAGTGACCAAACTGTGTTTTTGGCGGTAGGTTGACTATTTATCAGGTATATTAGAATTTTGTTTATGAAAAACAAACAATAATTAATAACCTGGAAGTGTGTTGACTCTTATCAATAACCCACAGCACATTCAAATATTTGAAACTTCATCTGAAACCCTCAAAAGTCAAACATTGATAGGTCTAAGTCAGCTTTCTCAATTAAAATTTAAAAAAAAAAATCAAATTAACAAAGTTAAAAATAGCTTATGCTAGTTAAGCAGATAACTAGATAAGCTTATTCATTAGTTCTTTTACTGAAAAAAAAAAATTAACAACGACGTTCGGCCAAATACTGGCGACGTTCAGGCTTGCTTGCTGCAAAGTGGAGCATCAAAGTAAACTCAAAAAGAAATTGTACAGAGCTCTCTTGAAGACCTTTTGATAATATTAAGGAAAATATTCATCTGAGATTGATCTGATAATGTACAGTAGCCAAGGTCATTATTTTCCTATTTCCTTGTGAAATGTGAGGATGAAAACATCTCAATTGACAGCATCTACCACCAACTTGCGCGACTTGATAACAGACCATTTCAATCGCTGATAGTAAGCGGCTTGGAGAAGTGCAAGTGAAAGAACGAAGATCCATTTGAATCCCATCTGACAAAGCAAAAGGTGCTATGATTAGTGGCAAACCACATAGGTGAGGTGAGGTGACGATGATGAAGAATACAAAACAAAGGTTACCAGTTTCCTCTCCTCCATCTCAGGCTCAGCCGCCCAAGATAAAAATGTTACTACATCCTTGCCCATCTGGAGTGAGCATCAGAATCAGAATCAAACACATGCAATGGATATGAATGCATCAACCCTTATGGTCGATTGCCTGAGATTCAGTTGCAGGAGTACCATCCTCATACTCGATGGCACCATCAATAAGCATTTTTGGCATAGCTATAGCACCACCAGGAAAATACGGATTGTAGTGCAGCCCCTCACGAATCTGCGATGACCATTAATAATATGTCACCAAGAAAAAAGATTGTGCTTACTTTACGCTACTGAGAAAAGGAAAGAGATGTTGTGATGAATCCAACATATGATTATGTCCTAATTTAAGTCACAGTTAAGAGTAAATTGGAATGAAATGGTCAACATATTTGCTCCAGCAAAGTAGATAAACAAACATCTTAAATAAAAATGATTTTTATTCTACTCATACGGCTCCTTGATGAGCTGACTTTAAAAGAAAATAGATGCATAATGTAGCTGTTTCTGGTGGATGATACAGATTGTAGCAGAAAGCTAGAAAATACAGTGATGAGATTTTAGAATGTCTAGAAAACCAGATCCCATGGTAGCTCGAAATAAGAGACAAAAAAATGGAAAACATTACCCAAGGGAGTTCCACAAAGTTGCAGACAGCAAGACAAGGAAAAGTTCACGAAGTTACACGAGGTAGAAGGTTCTAATCATGTCACTGAAAAAGAAAGAGGAAGATCAAATGGGTGGTAGTGTTGTGGACCTTGCTGAATTTCTGTATATAGTCCATTAATTAATAACATGTTCAAATGCTGAATCATACATTTCCTATAATTGTTTGCCATTATGACTATTATGCCCCATCGTAACTCTAATTAAATTAGTTACATCATGAAGTTTCAATTATAAATTCTAATTCCTTCTCCCCTCAACTGCCACCCCTACTCCAACCCTCTAGCCCTTGCGTTAAGGTTACAATATAACAGATGGCATGTTAACTGGATTATTTGGCACGATAGAAATTCAAAGGTAGGATAGATTTGTTACAATTTACATAACATGATAGATTTGATATTTTTTAAGTTACATGATAGATTTGTTAAAGGTCACGACAAATTTAGCAATTAATCCTATTATTTTACAATGTTTATATACAAAGCATAAAATGTATATATACTATGACCCTAATTATATCAAAGCTATTTAGTATTACGAGTTAATTGGTAATAGTGAACTTATATTATGCTATAAGTTAGGATATATTAATGATTGTAGACTAAGGGGTAATGTAAATTAAGTTATATTATATTAAGTTAATGAATTAATTTTAGCTAATATTAGATTGATAATAATATTTGTAGTTTTAGAATTTCATATGTCCATGTCCGAGTGTCCTAAATTTGGACCTTTTTTGACAATTCCCTATGACCCATCTTGATCAAGTCATTACTTGGATGTGGAAATCCCATACCAGTGTTGAATTCCAAGTGTGAGTAACAAAGAAGCTAAATGGGCCGGCTGCAACATATATCCCTCACTGAAAAAAAAACTACAGAAAGGTTATTATTCAAAGTGGTGCCCTTGAAGGCATCAAACCTCGTTACCATCCTAACAATGAAAATAGGAAGAAAAAAAAGTACAAAAAACTACAGAATTCTCAAAAAAAATATTAAAAGGGAAAAACAAAAGTTGTAATTGAGATAAAAAGAATCCATATTCTTTATCGAGAGTCGAGAGGAGAGAGGAGAGAGGAGAGAGGAGATATTTATATAAAACTAAGAATCTAGTTTAGGAAACTATAATTAGATTAATTGACAATTTATCTAATTGACCGATATATTAACTAATATATATATATAATACTTCCCCTCAAATTAAAGCATAGATATTAATCATATCCAACTTGTCACAAAGATAATCGACTAGAACATCATTTAAAGTTTTTGTGAAATGTCTCCTAGTTGTTCTTCAATCTTCATATATGCTATAGAAATAAAGTTTTGTTAAATTTTCTCATGAACAAAATGACAATCAATTTCAATGTGCTTAGTTCACTCATAAAACACAGGATTCGATGCAATAAGAAGAACAACCTATTTAGCACACCACAATTTTACTGGTATTAAAAATTTTAAATCCTACTTCAGTCAAGAATTTATATATCCACATTATCTCACACAGACTGTGTGTCATGATCCTATATCTTGATTCTGCATTGGATCGTGACAAAATATTTTACTTCTTACTCTTCCATGAGACTAAATTTCTTCCAACAAAGATACAATAACTTAAAGTAGATCTTCTATCCATTTTGGAACCTGCCCAATCTGCATCTGAAAAACATTCAATATGATCGAACCCATGATTTTT
>JBBMJZ010020983.1:0-10712 GCA_037833815.1 Zingiber zerumbet | reverse complement strand
AGAGTGTGATAGGAGATAGCATGATGAGAGAGAGGATGAGGAGAGAGAAAATATGATGAGAGAGAATGAAGAGAGAGAAAGTGTGATGAGAGAAAATGAGGAGAGAGTGCGTGATGGGAGAGATTGAGGAGAAAGAAAGTATAATGAGAGAGAAAGTGTAATGAGAAAAATAAGGAAAGAGAGTGTGATGAGAGAGAAAGCATGATGAGAGAGGATGAAGAGAGAGAAAGTGTGATGGGAGTGAATAAAGAGAGAAAAAGTGTGATGAGAGAAAATAAGGAGAGAGAGTGTATGATGGAAGAGATTGAGGAGAAAAAGTATGATGAGAAAGAAAGTGTGATGATAGAATGAGGAGAGAGGAAGTATGATGATTGATGAGAGAGAGAACAAGGAGAGAGAAAGTGATATGAAAGAAAAATTAAATAAATATATTAAGGATATTTTCATCCAAAACTTAATTCTCATTCCCATTTTCATTAAAATCCAAGGGAGGAGGTGAGTTTCATTAATACCCAAGTTTTTGAGTTTCATTCCAAAATTTAATTTCATTCCCATCATCCAAACATAAGGTTTGGGAATGAATCTATTCCTTTATTCTCAAACCCTAAACCAAACGCCACCTAAAGATATAAAGTGAATTAGACGAGTTGTTTCTTCCTATGACATTGTGGTTTAGTTTTATATAGAGATGTGAGAACTGTGGGAAATTGGGCATTATGAAGTTCATAGTCTAAATAAAGATGACTATTAGCTTAATTTAGGTATTTTGGGCCATAATTGAGCTTGTAAGTTGATGGATTAATCTCTCATTTGAGCAAATCTTTAATATGGTTATATTTTCAGAACAGGAAATGTCACAGTAAAACAAACAATAGATTTTGTAAAGGGAGATATATTTGGTACTTTAATTTCTTATACGGTTGGAACAACATGTAAGTTTTTTTTCTTTTTGGACAAGGAAAATATATATATCAAAGTAAGACCAAGGTACAAAACCTAGAAATTAGTAGCGTCTCATGTCTGACATAATGTTATATTAGAAACACTCCCAAAGTTTGATAAACATGGATTTGTACATTTTTAAAAATTTTCTCACCAACTTTCCTCCATCAATGATGCAATTGTTCCTAGATCTCCATACAAAGTGTATCAAAGCTGACATTGTAAGGTGTTTGGCTTTAGTGAGACAACCTCCTCTGAAGACACGCCCAAAGACTCGTAACATCCACCAGTAGGTAGACATCTCCTACTTCATATGTAGCCACTCTTTGACCCTCCGCAGTAAAGTGCTCCTGTGATTCCATCTCCCGCCTACAAAAGACAACACTGATCCTCAAAGTAGTCTAGTCTGTCTCTGATGGGAAGTCACTTTTGAGCTAGCATCCAAAGTGTAATTGCATGACTAGGCTGGATGTAGGGCTTCCACACTGTCCTCACCTAAAGAAGTCATAAGCCTTAGTCACACCTCCGTCTTGCTCAAACCTCTACATAGCACCTGCCAGTGCCAGTAGCCATAAGGATGAGGTCACGGATCTACAACAACCGCTTGATGAGTGGGGAATCCGAGTGCACTGCCTCCCAAATCCATGCATCCGCTCACCTCAAATATGTATGATGCACTCACTTGATCTAAAGAGTATCCTCCTTTGCCTGAATCTGCCAAAGTACCTTAACCAGTGGCAATGTTCTAAGCTTTTAGGTTGCGGAATCCCAATCCTCCTTCATTGGGCTTGCATATATTCGCCCAAGACATGTGGGGTGTTTGGACATTCACATAAAAGACCATGCTATAAATGCAGTGAATAATACCAAGGGGAATAGGAAGTATGTAGAACCAAAAACGCTCCACTCCTTGTAGCACCGAGATGATGAGTTGTGCCTTGCATAGGAAAGTGTCTTTTTCAGCCAACAGTTAATTCGTCGTACTAGGGAGTCAAGAAGTGGGCTATATAATCCGATATCTGAAGACGTTTAGCAGTAAGTGGTATCCCCAAATATCAAAAGGGCATAATCCCTTCTTGTAAGTTCGTAAGAGAAAGGATCCGCATGTGCTTCGAGTTATCCACTCCAGCTAGATAGATGTTCAACTTTCGGTGTTTAACTTGAAGTCCTACAGTCGCCCCAAACATATGCAAACAAGAAGACAATGCTCCCAAATAAATCTGCTGACAATGATTTTCCTTGTGTGAAATCCAGCCACAAGGATCCACTGTGTAGCCATTGATTGGGTTACACAAGACACATTAGCCTCATCTTCCACATCACTTGCCCACGTCAGCTTTCTTCCTCAGTCCAGCACAGGCACGAGGAGTTGTCACTGGCATTTGAGAGGATGATTATCCATGGTTCACCACTCACAAGCACCCCGCCCAGATGAACCAATTCTGAGTGACAAGAGGAGGTTTCTTCCTAGATGTTTACACAAGTTCAAAGAACCAATTCTGAGTTTGTACCTTAACTTCCAAAGGGTACCTCCTTCCCCACGTGAGATTTCACTCAGAGAAGAACCAAAAAGGAAGCTAACCACAAACCCACCCTCTTGATTAGAACCCAAAGGATATGAGTGCTTTTACCATCCAGATCTCCGGGATGGTTTGCCGTCGCCTTCTCCCTAGAGAGAAGGGAGAGTCTCTCTCTCTCTAAACGTGACACCCTCCCTAATAGTTACTTATCCCTTTGATGTGTAGTACAGATCTAAATAAGTTCTTGAGTTTGCTTGGGGAGTAGGACAGGTACAACGGCAACTGCTGGAATTATATTAGCCATTCATGCAATTTTTTTTACGATTAGATTGTTTTCTAAATAAGATTGATCATAACTTGTGGATCATTTACTTAATAATATGGACAAGCTACACTTCTTTAGCACTGTTTTGGACCATGCTCTAGGTAGTCTTCCTGTTCTGGTAGCATTGTGTTAATAGATGAGTTATATTAAGATATATCCTTCCCATTTATTACCCTTGTGCATTCATAAGTGTTTGTTTGTTAAATTTTAAAGTGAGTGCAGGATTCAGCATATTTCCCCCAAAATTTCATTGTCAATATTTATTACATATTGAATTGCTTATCAAAATTTCTTTCTTTTCAGCTATTAATGAGAAATCTGGATCGTGATCTGCAGCATGCAATCACAGTAGAGGGGAAAGTGGACATTGACTCAATTGTGAATTATGAAGATGTAAAAAATGCTATAATGGAAAAGGTTGCTTTCTGTATTGTGCTTATGTATTTTTGTTAACTTTCAAGCTCACTTAGACTTCACTATTTATTTTATTTTGGTGAAAGAAAGTCTTTTTTTTTTAATTCTAAATACACATGTAAATTTAAAGATTGCCTTTTGTAATGCTTTGGGAGGTCTTCACTTGTCTGATTTCTAGTAGGGATTCATGAGTCTTTATCTTGTTAGGTTTAATCAATAGTGACCTCATTTTGTTGTTAGGTTTAATCAATAGTGACCTCATTTTTTGGTCTTTGCAGTATTGGAATAAGGACATTAAGTGTTTTTGGTTCCAAGTGGTTTTTTATCCTAACAATAGTGACCTCATTTTTTGATCTTTGCAGTATTGGAATAAGGACATTAAGTGTTTTTGGTTCCAAGTGGTTTTTTATCATGTGTATTGACTTATCTGTTCTGTATCTTTTGCAAATACCAATGTGGTTAGTGTAAACTTGGAAGGCATACCAGTCTCAGTATCTCGCTTTGCAATATTGTCAATTTGCAGCTTGTCTACTTACGGGATCATCCAACATGCGAGCAATGCCCTCTAATTTATCATCTTGATGTTGCTGCAATGTATCCAAATATTATTTTAACAAATAGACTTCAGGTATTACTATACATTGTCAATTTGTTTCCATTTCTTATTTATTTTAAGACCTTATAGACCTTTTTTATTTTAACTTTCTGGGATTTATATTGTATTTAAGGGAAAATAAAATAGTTTATTTGAATATTTTTATTATTTGTATTCTTAATCTTATTCTAGATCTCATATATATGCCCAACCATATAATCTACTAACAGATTCTTTTCCAAATAATATGAATGGAGAGATGAAGTTGTGATTCCGAAAAATTGAGGGAAAAATAACTTGATTATGATGATAGATGTGTAATTATAACAAAATACTTAATAAACAATAAATATTCTCTAAAGTTCATAACGGTGACCTATTTGATATGTGACTATTTCTTTGAAGTTTAAACTATGGTTAAAAATATTAAAGTACTGTATGTCTGTTTCGCATCAGGCAAAATTGGCTGTATTTTACTGATTTGATCAAATGACCTAGTGGTGGATCCCCCTTTTTGTTGCAGTTTGTAGTATATATAGTTTTGTTAGTTTCTAGTTTCAACATGGCATTATGGCAGGATATACCAATACATATACATTTGATTTTTTTTCCTACTAAAGTTTGTTTAATTTGTTATATTTATTTTAACTACTGTGCAAGATGATTACAAAAAAAATAAAACTCATAATTAGGTGTTGGATAAAAAAGGAGAGAATATGATACTAAATATTTGATATAGCAATAAGGGAATTTAGTTTATAATTTAGATGAAAATCAATGAACATGATTTGTAATTATTAACTCCATTTAATTCAATCTGATTATGACTATTAATATCAGTACAGTTTGCACTGAGTTGAAAGACTGTTGATGAACAGTTGATTTTTTTTTCTTTTTTTTTTTTTTTTGCAGTGGACCTTAAAATAGTTGGGACTAACAAGGCTTGTTGTACCTTAAATTTAATTCATGTTAGTGAGATTTACTTGGACTCTGTGTATTTAAAAATCTATATATGTGAGATTCGACTTTGCTGACATAGTTGCTATTATAATTCTCATATTTACTCTTTCATGTACTCAAAACTATTTTATGCTTTTCTCCTTGAAATGTTATTCTGTCACTTACCCATCAGTCTGAAAATCATTTAACCTGCACAATTTTATGGACAACAACTATCATTATTTCTGTTGTTTTGCTGATCAAATGTCTGAATTTCCATGAGTTACAGCCTTCATCCATAGTTTCAGATGTAGTCTGCACTGCATGCGATTTTAATCGTCCAGGGAAAAATTGCCTACGCAAGCTTGAATGGGTTTGGCGTGGAGAGACCTACATGGCCAAAAAGAGGTTTAGTTTTACTGCTTTTGAACTGGTTGAATAAGCAAATGTATCTTGGTTCCCTAACTTGCAAAACAAACTATATCCATGATTCCATGTTACAGTGATTATTATCATATGAAGAAACAAATTGAGTCAGAGCTGGTTGAAAACAGTGATGGTATGTCAGTGCCCTTTCTTGAACTCCCGAAATCAGAACAACAGTTGAGGCTGAAAGAACGCTTGAAGAAGTACTGTCAGAAGGTATAACACCTCCATGCCTATAAATTTTGCTTCTTTGAGGTAACTTATTAGTTATCTGGTGGCCGTTCAAAACAGGCTTATAAGAGGGTTTTGGACAAGCCGATAACAGAAGTTAGAGATGCAGGGATATGTATGCGTGAAAATTCATTTTATGTGGACACAGTTCGAAGGTCTGTAAACTATGTTTTCATGAATTTGATCTTGAAATATTTGGTTTCTGATGTTACTGTATTTTCTTGCGTTGCCATTTTTGGATGCTTGATTATACCTTTGCCAATATTACTTGTTAAGAGAAAACCGTGTATTAGACACCACGGAGTTATTGACTTATATAGTGAAGGATATACAGCATAATTACAATAATACCCCTAGTTATTATGTTTACAATATTCTAACACTCCCCCTCAAGTTGGAGAATATAGATCATATGCACCCAGCTTGTTACATATATAGTCAATTCGAGAACCTCTCAGTGACTTAGTGAATATATCTGCTAGTTGATCATGTGAGTTGACAAAACTAGTTGATATTTCTCCTGATATGACTCTCTCTAACAAGTGACAGTCAACTTCAATATGCTTTGTCCTCTCATGAAAAACTGGGTTCGAGGCAATATGCATGGCAGCTTGGTTGAAGAGAGATCGGGAGAGATTTGCTCCCGTCTAGGCGTGACTAATGGCGGCAGGAATTGGTGGTGGCGGCGGAAAAATTAGGGTTTGGCTCTGATACCATGTTAAGAGAAAACTGTGTAGTAGACATCACGGAGTTATTGACTTATATAGAGAAGGATATACAGCATAATTACAATGATACCCCTAGTTATTATGTTTACAATATTCTAACATTACTAAACTTTTAGCTTTAGCTTTTCTAATGTCATAGAACTTTTTTCTGCCCACCTTTGTAATTGAGGATTGATTTTTGAAAGCATTATTGTATCTTCAAATTCAGTTTCCGAGACAGGAGGTATGAGTACAAGGATCTTAATAAGTATTGGAAGGGTAAATTAGCAGATTCAAAAGCCTGTGGAAATCAGATGAAGATTCAGGAAGCACAGGTTTGAGCAAGAGTTTTAAGTAGTTCTTGAAACATCTCTCATTTGATTTCATCATCTATATTTCAGGATATGGTTGTTCTCTACGATTCCTTACAACTTGCTCATAAATGTATACTCAATTCTTTTTATGGATACGTGATGCGCAAGTGAGTTCTTCATTTTATGTGTTAATATGTTCAAATCCAATACTTAACTACTTTCCTGCACTGATGTTTGGGGATTACTCACTAATGTTATTGAATTGTAGAGGCGCAAGATGGTATTCAATGGAAATGGCAGGAGTTGTTACCTATACTGGAGCAAAGATTATACAAAATGCTCGTTTACTTGTTGAAAAGATAGGGAGGCCACTTGAACTAGATACAGATGGCATTTGGTGTGCACTTCCTGGATCTTTTCCAGAAAACTTTACATTCAAAACCAAGTAATTTCTGAGTTCTCTTCCCTTTTCTCTTCTATCAAACCTCTTCTATCAAACTAAGTTTTCTTTTTCTTTCGAAGCTTCTTCAAATAATTTTATTCAAGCTACACTTAACTTTTGTTGCAAATTGTTTTTTCTTTTATATTAAAGTTTTGAGGTTGCATAAAACAAGGGAAAAACACTTGTTTCATTCTCCTCACTTTTTGGGCTACTGTTTCTCTATTATTCTAAAAACCTTCTAAGTGCCACAATTAGTGTTGGATGTGAGTCGATCTTTTTCCTCTAAATCTGAAAACTGCATCCTTTTTTTTTCTGAACACATCCTGATGCTTGTATTTGAAATACATATTCTCTAGAATTTATTATTCTTTTTCATTAGCCTTTTCATGTGCCGAAAGCAATTCTTACAGGGATGGAAAAAAAAAGATCACAAGATCATATCCCTGTGTTATGCTTAATGCCGATGTTGCAAGAAACAACACTAACGATCAATATCAGGTCTGTAGCAGTGAAATAGAATTTACTACTAGATCAATTTGGTTATTCTTATTTATTAGTACCTGTTTATCCTCTCCTGATAATTTATTTACTATCATGTGAGCATCAGATTTGGTAGAATCATTTTTTGCTTTGCCTTTTTGTGGTTGCCATTGCAGACACTTAAAGATGCTATTAGCAAAACTTATACCACACACAGTGAATGCTCCATTGAATTTGAAGTTGATGGGCCATATAAGGCAAGTAAATTGCATTTCTTCTGATGAGTTTGCCATCCTATTTTTTGCATAAACTTGCTTTTATCTCTTTATGATGATTTCTTTGAAGCAGGCAATGATACTTCCTGCTTCAAAAGCAGAAGGGATATTGATCAAGAAAAGATATGCAGTTTTTAATCATGATGGCTCTCTTGCTGAACTTAAAGGCTTTGAGATCAAACGCAGAGGTGAGCTGAAGCTTGTCAAGGTTTTCCAGGTATGTTTCTATGTGGTTGCTGTTTTATATCTTCCATGGTAAAGGGTCATTATGCCATAAATACTATTGGTTTTACTTTTATGTTTTGATTGAGACATAAGCAGTGATTTTATTTATATTTAGATATTTTTATGACATTTGCTATTTAATATTTGGAGATCAATTTATGATCACTTTGGGTTGTGCTTGTTGCCTATCTCTGTAATTCAGCTTAATGTATTTCTCTTTCTTTTGACCCCTTGTATAGTGTAGTGCAGGATCATGATCATTTTTATTTTTTGTGTATTAATGCATTGAAATTTGCTATTTGAAAAATCATGTTTCTGTATTATGTGATAAATACCGCAAGGCTTCGATCCAAGCTCTTCGGGCTTTATATCCTGCTGTCTTGTGGATATCATTTAGAACAGCCTCTTGTAAGAAATACTTTCAATGGGACAAAAGATTTGGTGCGAGGAATGAGAGATGATTTGGTGGAAAATATAGATTTTTTTTAACAGAAACTGACCTTGAAATAATTGTATATTTAACAGGCAGAGGTTTTTGATAAATTTCTCCATGGTTCAACCTTAGAAGAATGCTATGCAGCTGTTGCATCTGTTGCAGACAGTTGGTTAGATTTATTAGATGTAAGCAACAATGTTTCTCTTAACATCATTTTGTGTTAATATTTTTTTTATCATAATTATTTTTTTCACCTGATGCCTGGAATTTTATTTATTATTGTTTTTGGAAGAACCAAGGCATTGATATTGCCGACAGTGAGCTTCTTGATTACATATCAGAGTCAAGTACAATGAGCAAGTCTTTGGTCAACTATGGGGAGCAAAAATCATTGGCAGTAACTACTGCAAGAAGGCTTGCTGATTTTCTGGGAGATGAAATGGTGAAAGACAAAGGACTTCATTGCCAATACATAGTTGCCCGCGAACCACAGGCAAGCCAATTGTACTGTCTATGTCAATTAGCAAATACTACTTAAATGCAAATTAGAACAACAAGAATGCACATCCTGTACAACAATAATGGAACAAGTTTCTATAAATTATAATTGGTCACAGTGGTGATGTGACATTATAAGTCTTGTTTTATTAGATTTGATTTTAGAGTTAACAAACTAATTCATTATTGTTTAATTGATGCTTGCATCAATAAGAGGAGAGATTGTTCATTACCTTTCCCTCTGAGGTATGAAGTGGAAACTCAGATGTTTGAACGCCAATCTTTGTTTCAATTAGCTTATATTGTTTCACGAAATCTTATTAAGCTATTAGTTGGTCACATAGAAGAGATAAATTGATGAATTTATAGTAAAGATTACTTTTTTACTAATTATTCAGTATACATCTTAAATGGAGCAGAATACAAGAAATCTATACCTACACTACAATGAGAGTGAATCAAGGCCACTCCTAACAAAATGTCTCATGAACTTAATTCTCACAAAAGGCTGCTCTGAATGATAGTCATTTGATGAATGTAATCATCTCGCAATATGTTCTTGGAACCCACCATGCCCTTGGCTGACAATCAAAATATGTAATAAGAGCTCCATTTACTCTCTACATCCCATGCTCTAGAAAAGCCATTCATCTTGTTGAGTCAACAAAACTTGATCAATAGATCAGGCTGCTCAATGATTATTTGTACTGTCCTTGGCCAATCATGTGAATCTCAGTATTCTTGTCTTTCAGCCTATTGTTTATTAATGTTTGTACAGAGGAATCTATGCTCTTGTTGGTATCTCTATTTCACCTCTTGTACTAACATGCCATTGACTTCCTTATCTCTATTTTCTTTTGTCTCTACGTCTGCAAAACCTTTGGAATCCTGCTGCGATATTATTTGACAGGGAAGTTAAGGAAGTAACTTATATTATCTCTTCTAAAGATTGTCGCCAACTTCATCTTTTGAAGATACTAGATAGTCTGTCTTGGAATATTGTTACCAACTATGTTTTTGAAGATATCTCCATTCGAAATTATCAAGTTTAATCCAATTATCACTTCATTTGAAGATTAGTCGAGAGAGTTATGTTGTCATGTTTCTTAGCGGCTATTGTAATTTTCCATCTTTGATATATTAATCATCTTTTCATTATTGCATTTAGGGACATCTTATATTTTACGTAGAAAATTGGACATGGTTGTTTCTATGCTCTAACTTGGAAGGTAGATTTAGATATAATAGTTTCTATTGTCTATTAATAATTAATGGAATTGTTAGAACTAATAATAATGCTCGACTTCGTTTGATGCCAATATTTTTGAATTGGTTGGTTGGTGTAGAAGCTATATCATTAGTTAGTTCTCCTTTGATTGAATAATAAAAACAACACAACATTTTTTAATCTGTTAATTTTGATTATCTATGTTCATTTTTCCTTATTAAGCTTTGACTAAATGCAGAAGTGTTAACATGTTCCAAATTCATAATAATTTATAACACTTTGAGTTTTGGTGGCAACTCAAAAGAAGCATCTATGGGACAGCTAGACCCACTCAATCACAAGGATTGTAGTTTCCAATCTCAATTTTAAATTGTGCTTGCTTCTTTTGTGGTAGTCAAAGATGAAATGCATAGATGATTGATAACATCATTCTACTTTGTGAAAGTACATGGTGGAAGGTGTAGCTACAATGGAAATTGTTAAGAGAAAACCGTGTATTAGATATCACGGAGTTATTAACTTATATAGAGAAGGATATATAATATAATTACAATAATACTCCTAGTTATTATGTTTACAATATTCTAACACTCCCACTCAAATTGGAGAATATTGATCATATGCACCCAGCTTGTTACATATGTAGTCAATTCGAGAACCTCTCAGTGACTTAGTGAATATATCTGCTAGTTGATCATGTGAGTTGACAAAACTA
>JBBMJZ010020974.1:0-26466 GCA_037833815.1 Zingiber zerumbet | reverse complement strand
ATTTAATCTATAAACTCTAAAAATAAAATTTTATTGGCATACCGGAAGTTAAAAAAAAAAAAATTGCTCAACGTATGTTGCAGTCAAAGCCGGCCTTGAGGTGGTCAAGGTGGGGTCGGCGCACAGGGCCCCATCTCACTAGTGGACCCCATTTTTTAATTTTAAAATAAAGTTTTGATATTTTTCATAATATTAACAAAAAAAATCCTATATCAATTAAAAAAGTTTAATTAAAAATGATCTAGTTATAAATTATAAACTATTATGAACTTTTTTTATGAAAGTGTCAAAACAAGGGTAACACAGACATTTTCTTCCTTCACTCTTCTATTTCTTTGAACCCCTAAATGTCGACGCTCTTCGAACCTTTTGCCTTTTGCTTTTTGAACCTTTTCGTCTGTGCTCATGTCGACGCCAATGCCGACGCCAACGCCGAAGGCTCGATAAGCTTTATAAGGGGTAGACAACCCGCTAGTCACGTGAAGTTGCGAACGACGAACCCTAGTGATCTCGAGCGCCATCATCACATATTCACAATTTCACAGTCACCTTTAGCCTTCGTGACTGTTATCGCAGCATTGGGTTGGCGTATCAGGTTTTCATTTCTACTTGTACATCTATGATTAATTGTTTTACTTAAATATGTTTGGTTGAATTATACTTTCCATTGATTGTTGGTTTTAACATCAAATTAAAATATTTTTTTCTTTAAAATCTGTGGTTTTTGGATATCAAGGAATTAAGGTAGATAATTAAAAGGTAATCCATAGGTATTGTGCCATTAATATGTTGTTTCAGCATCAATTGTTTTTTTGGCACCGAACCCTCTAAAACCTGCCCTGGTTGCAGTATATATCTTTTATTATTAACATACTCTGATATAACAATTGATATAACATGAAAGCATGTCTTGTCATAAGTCCATTGTTGTTGGATCTTTTTGTACGATGATTATGCATGCATGCCTAAATCTGAAAGAATACTTCAACCATTTTTTTTTTTAAGTTAGATATTTATCCTTATATTTATAAAGATAAATCTACATATTAACTTAGTTGATATTATAATTTATACATTGACTAAACAAAATATTATATTTAGTTTTAGATACTACTTTATAAAAGTTTTAGATAACATAGATGATAATGCCAAGATAGATGTGTAGAATTAATTAGAAGTGAAAAATTTAATGATTAACTTTGATAGAAATTAGGTTTTTATCTCTAATAAATAAATGACAAAATGAAACAAGAGACAAATCTATAGTTGGAAGAGCCAAATTTATTGAATTAGAAGCATAAGGGGCAGAGCGAGATTAAACAAAGTACTAATCAATGTCAGTGAATGAAAGCTTGAGTCATGCCGTCTGAAATAGGTAGTTTTTATTGTTCCAATACTGGACCAGCACTGGCACCGCATACATAACAATTTCGCGTGCGTCACACGCGCAACAGAAGGAACGAAAAAGAAGGAAGGAAGAAAAAAAGAATCAATTTGGGGATGAAGACGTACATCGAATCATCAGTGAAAGCTTGGCGAGGTGGCGAGGCTGCTGCAGTGAGGCGGCAGCTGCAGTGACGAGTAAAAATAAACCGCGATGACGGAATTGCGAGGTTAGAAAAAATTAGGATTTATTAAAACTTTTAAATAAAACCATTATATTTTTTTATATAATTTCTAATTTCTAATTTCTAATTAATTATTATATAAATTATAATTATATATTATATAAATTAATAATTAATTAAAGAAATAGTTAATTAATTGATATAATTATAATATATAACTTTATATTTTTATTAAAATTATAAAAAAATAAAGTAAAAAAATAGATAATTTAAAATAATTTTAGAAACAAAGTTTAAATTATTTTTATAAATTAAAAATAGATTAAAATTTTATAAAAATATTTAAAATAATTTTGAAATTTTATAATAATTTTAGAATTTTATAAATAATTCTAAAAAATTAATTGTTAATTAAATAAATTTGATTTTAAATTCAATATAAGCTATATATTATTTAGAATATTTATATTTATATAATTATTATAGGTAATAATTTTTTTATCTTATAATCAATTTGAGATTTAAAATAATAAATATTATAATACTTATCTTCTCTATTTTTAAATTCTTTGGTTCCTAAGCATATAAAACACATTTTTATTGATATGAATGTCTAATCTTTATTTTACAAGTTTTTACAAATATATATGGTCAAGTTACATAACATTAATACAACAACAACCAAAGTTTATTATATATATTATATATATAAAGTATCGAAACCGTATCGTTCCGGTCTGAGTCCGAAACCTCGGCACGGGTCGAAATTTTAAACCTTGAAATAACCTAATAGTAATCATTTATAACAATTAAATTATAATAATTTTTTTTTAATTACAATATTTTATATGTTAAAAAATATAGAAACGTATTAACACAACACAATATGATACTAAAATTGTATAATTTTGGTCATAAATCAAAATTCCGATACGATCTAAAATTTTAAATCTTATTTTCACATGATATTATTTCGTCGATTAGAAATGTGAAGGAATAAATGATAAGCTCGAATCTTGTCAAGAAATACTAGAACAAGATTTTAAACATAGTAGAGTAAAGATAAAATAGATTAAATTTAAATTTGTACTAGCAGGCATAGCAAGACAATTACTAAGAACGAGATGATGCGTTATCTATTCTAAAAGCTTTAATAATCTATGGAACAAGTATGGAGTGGTTGATAGATGTTTTATAAATGATACAAGCAGGATGGTTGAAATGGAGGAGTACGTCATATGCTCTTTATGATTATAAGATATATTTAAAGCTTAAAGGGAAGTTTTATAAAATAGTGGTTATATTTGCTATATTATGTGAAGTTGAATGTTGGACTTTGAATCGAGCACATGAGTAAAAAAAAATGAGTCATAAATACGAGGATATTAAGGTAGATGTATGAACATACGAGGGTTGACATGATAAAAATGAGAACATTAGAGATAGTCGGGTTACATCTATTGATAGAAAATTTTGAGAAACACATTTAAGATGGTATGAACTTGTAGATAGATGACCAAGAAATGCCTTAGTTAAGCAATATTAAATTATAACAAATACACATTAATCGAGGAAGAGGGAGACCAACGAAGACTGGGTTAGCAATGATAAAATATGATAAAACTTATTAAAACATGAATGATAATACAGTAGGGGATCCGGCTCAATAACGTAGAAGAATTTGTATAGTCCCCCATTTAGTGGATAAAGACTTGGTTGTTATTGTTGTAGTGAATATTCATTTAGTTTCATTAATTTGTCTCTTAAAGTGCACCATTTTCTTTTTCATGATACCATTTTGTTTGATGCTATGTCTAGAGTTGCTTGAGCAATCGATTTCAACCATTTTCATTCAAATTGGATGTAGACTAAAAGATTATTAGAGCATTGCTTATAAAGGCCTCAGGTTGTTCGTTTAGGATTTTTTGTAACCAAATGCAAGTGAAACAACACTCTTAAGGGATTGCTAGCTATGCAAAGGCTTTGTTATGTAAGTACTTTTAATCTCCTCTCCTTAGCTATTCATTTCATTTCTTATAGAGAGGAAGGCTACTTATAATCATTCTGAAGGATTAAGAGTTAAAGAGGCTTGCTCTCTCTTTTAAAGAAACAGTTGTAGTGGATTAATCATAACTTATTTGTTAAGGAGATTTAGAGGATCTTTAGTAGCCTTTAGTTAGTGTCTTATGGATCTAAGTTGATCTATGAGGTCCTAATATCAATTAGACAAGGCACGGGAATGCTAAACTTTCATTGGTCAATTTAAGCTTTTAGTTAACCAAATGGTTAGCATTGGTCGATTTATGCCTTTAGTTGACCAAGCAAATAGCTTTGGCGATCCTAAGTCTTTAGTCGACTAAGCATTTAACTTTGATCGATCTATGCCTTTGGTCAACTAAGTAGAGGTAGCTTTAGCTGACCATAGATCAAACCTTATCTCACAATGACTATATTTAATGCTTTAGTTGATTGAATCCTAGACCTATTAGATCTTTGCTTTACAAGTTTTTGTAATTGTTTTACATACAAGATCTTACACAAAAAAACACTTTCAAAAGCACAAATAGTACTCAATTATTCTCATGTCTAAAAGAACCAATGAACTCATTTCATTAAATGGAGGTTCTATCTTTCGTTTAAAAAGTTCTATTAGTTACATCCTTCTATCTATAGTGTGAGGTAATGTTTGCACTCTTGCGTTCATTTCTTGTATCCTTGTGAGAAATTTAAAAATCTCACTTGTAGGGGGTCACACTTTTAAGCTTGCAAAACCCACCTATATGGGTTAGGATTTCATCCTTTAGTGCAATTATCCTCTGTAAATAGCATGCAACTCATTTTTTTATTTTATAACGAGTGATTTAGTGAATTTGTGCGAGGTGATGCACAGTAGGCCTACTATGTTATATGAAGTTGGATGTTGGGCTGTGACTCAAGCACATGAGCAGAAGATGAGAGTTATAGGGATGATAATATTAAAGTAGATGTGCGGGCATATAAGGATGGACAGGATAAGACATGAGAATATTAGAGATAAAGTCAGAGTTGCACTTATTGAGGAAAAACTCTGAGAGACACATTTAAGAAGATATAAATATGTACTACCAATAAATGTTCCAATTAGGCGTTATGAAATTATAACAAATATACATATTCAATAAGGAAGTGGACTAAAGAAGACTTTGTTAGCAATGATAAAATAAGATAAAATTTATTTAAATATAGATGATATAGTAATGAATAGATTCCAATGACACATATAGTGGATCCCATCTAGTGGGATAAGGCTTGATTGTTGTTGTTGTTCATAGATGTGTTAGGTGATGGAGTATAAATGAATCTCTAAACCACATTGCATAATTATCATCTACTTCACTCATTTATTATACTTTAACTATTACAATTATTAATTTTCACACACATACACATCGAACTAATATTTGAATTATAAGTGTGCTTTTAGCAAGACATTTGTATATTTAGATAATTAAGAATATGTATGAGGATGTAATGATAAGAGTGAAGACTCTAAACAGATTAACCAAAATGTTCTTAATAAAGATAAAGTTACGTTAAGGATGAACTCTAAATTCATATCTTTTTGCATTTGTCATGGATGAACACATTGGACACATGTTGTTTGCAGATGATATTCTTTTCTTTGATGAGACACGTGAAGAAGTAAATCCTAAGCTTGAGTCTCGATGGGAAATACTAGATGTAAAAAGTTTTTAGCTTAGCAGAGTAAAGACAATATCTGAAATTTAAGTTTAATAGTAGTAAATATAACAAAACAATTATTGGTGATGAACTTTAAATATTTAGGTTCATTTGTAAAAGGATGAAGGGGTTAATAGATGTTTTACCTAGGGTTAATAATAGTAAATATAACAAAACAATTATTAAGATAAGAGGTGATGAGCTTTAAATATTTAGGTTCATTTATAAAAGGATGAAGGGGTTTATAGATGTTTTACCTAGGGTACAAGAAAGAAGGATGATTGAATGAGGGAGAGCCTCAAGTGTTCTTTATGATCTTAAGCTACCTCTAAAGATTAAAAGGAAGTTTTACAAAACGACAATTAGATCTTGTATGTTATATGGATCTGAGTGTTGAGATATGATTCAAGAATATGAATGAAAGATGAGAGTCGTAGAGATGAGGATATTAAGGTGGATGTGCGGACATAAAAGGATTAATATGCTAAGAAATGAGAATATCAGAGAAAGTTGGATTGTACCTATTGAGGAAAAACTTTGATATATGTATTTAAGATGGTATGGACTTATACTTAAGCGATCGATAAATGTCATAATTATGCAATATAAGACTATATAAATATGCACATTAATCGAGAAAGAGGGAGATTAAAGAAAATTTTATTAATAATAATAAAATATAATAAAATTTATTTAAATATACATAGACAGGGATATATTAGCAGATTGAGCCTAATGATGGAAGATGATTCATATATTTGACCCTATTTAGTGAGATAATGGCTTGATTGTTGTTGTTTTAGTAAGACATTTTTAATGATTGAATTTAATGGGCTTGGATAAAGGGGCAGTCATGTTGTGGAAAAGGGGCAATGTTGAAGTTGAGAGTTATCATTTAGATCTTGCGAAGTTGTTCCTTGTGGCAGAGGTGACCAACTACAATGCAATCAACAAAAGAGGAGGGAACCAGATCTCGTGATTTGGAGTGCCTGTTAGAGAAGGGCTTGATGGTGCTATGACATTCTTGCAAGAGTTAGTTTGTTCTCATATAGGCAAGGGCAGCAATATTTGGTTTTATGTGGAGTTGATAAGTTGCTGAAGATTAAGAGTATGTGGAAAAGGAACTTAGAGATTTAATAGGAAATATTACAAAAGGCCCCTCTAGTTTAAGAAATATCAATTTTCTCCTTAATTTTAAAAGAAAATTGGGTATTATACAAACCCTAAGGAATAAAGTAAAATATTGAGTTAAATACGAATTTGGCTCTAATAGCAAATTGGTGTAGCAGAAATAACAAATTAATATAGTATAAATTGCTCTCATATTAAATTAATGTCCTATAAAAAAAATGCTCTCATATTAAACAAAAACAACACTAAATAGAATTGATGCAATTCGGGCAGTTACTATCTCACACAAAGAAATAAATTTAACTTATACTGAGATTAAAAATTCAATTTTATTGACTTGAAAGATGATCAATAAAAATTACCTCTTTTATTGTTGTCAATGCTAACAAACTTGGAAAATATTTAAACACAAATTAGGAAATGCACCAATCTAATTACATTCCTACAAAACTATTTACCTTCTACCTTAAATATCAAAACTACTTAATAGCCATGCCTTAAAATAAACAATTTCCATCTTAAAAGCTAATCATCTTAAAGAAAAAATCATGGCAAAGGAAAATCTTTAAAAATCTATAACCTTTAAAACTTAATTTCTTTATTTGCATTATGGCAGGCTGTAAGTTATTTTTCATTGTGGCCTTTGATATCATATTAAGAGTGATGAAATATTTTATTATTGTTACTGTGGAAGAGGAATAAGGGATGAATTGTTAGAAAAATAGAAAATAATTAAACATAATATAAATTCTAACCTTATTAAATATATTATGATAATTAAATTAAATTATTCTATATGCAAATTTGATTTCATTTTAAGTTGATCAAAATAAATTAAAATTAAATTTGCTTATCCTAAATCCTAAATCAGCTTTTAATTAATAATATATATCTATGACAATCATATATAAATAAAAATATTTTTAGTTAATATATTTTATATTTAAAAGAAATATAAAATAAAATGAGCAAGACTAAAAAAGACTTGGTTAGCAATAATAAAACAAGATAAAATTTATTTAAGTATAGATGATGATATAGTAGGAGATAGAGCTCAATGGCGTAAAAGGATCCATATAGTTGACCCTACCTAGTGGGATAAGGCTTGATTGTTGTTGTTGTATATTTTATATTTAAATGACTATCGAAACCGTATCGGCATAAAACAATGATAGGCGAAAACCGTAAGTGTATGGTGGTCATCAAGTAATAAAAAGATCGATCCCACATGACGATAAAATCAAGTACCAATCAAATTCATGAAGTAGGTTATCTAGAAAATCGTAGTTTGGAGTTTAATAGAGAAAGAAAACTAGTCGATCATGCACAAAAAGACATAGTGCTTTCTACTTTCCTACCTCAATGTTTGTTCATGTGCATATGGTCTATCTTGAAACCAGTAGACTTTTGAAATTACACTAGCATGCCTGCCCAAACTCGACACCTTCTTTCAAGGCGACCTTACTAGAGCGACCACTTTCTGAGTGAGGCTTCTATCACGATGCCCCACAATCCTCTAGATGCCATCCCTTACTTCGTGATGCCGAGTCGGGGTAAACCTATTAAGCTCTGTGATAGTCAATGGCGCCCTCATGAGGTTTTGGGCTACTTTATTGTCCAATCCCTCATGTCTCGGTTCTTTATGGGGTCGGAGATTTTGGTTTACCTTTTGGTCCTTCCCCGTGTCACGTGAGATATGAAGGTGCATGATTAGTGTCACAAACGTGTATGTGCAATAAAGCCGGATCATGAAACAAACATATCATGCAATAGAGAAAGATAAATAGATTTTATAAAAAGTATGTCAACAATTCATCGGGTTGCTCTCTTGTCCTAGAATTTAGAAAACTACTCTATGGAGATGGAGTACAATTGAAAGACATTGAATTAAACATTCTACAAATCAAAACAGAGAGTAGAAAGAAGAAAGCTTAGTCGTGATTGTTGTCGTGTCTTTGGAAGGATCTCCAAGTTCCAAGGGTGGACGGATGGCTTCGACGACTCCTTAGACGGCGGTCCTAGGGTTTCCTGTCATGGGGAAAGCCCTCCTTGTTTAGGAGCCTTCTTGGGCTTTTTATAGTCCTTTAAACCGACCAAAACAGTTAGAAATTCCATAATAGGGCTCCGTTGTCACACCATGGCCGTACCTAGGAGGCACGGTCGGGCCGTGTTGCGCCAGGGACTAGGTTGGGGGTCGTACATGATAGTATTATAGCAGCTAGGCCGTGTTCGGCGTTGTAGAGAAAGGCATGGCCGTGCCGGGGGCACGACCTAGTTGTATTGTGCGCTGTGGAGAGAAACATGACCTTGCTTGGGAGGCACGACTTAACATGTAGATTTTGATTGCGGTTGGATGGGGCATGACAGCTTGTGTCAAGTGCTGAAAGCCTTGTTTTCTCTCTTTGGCCGGAGGAATACGCCCGTGCCATGAGACAATGTCAGAGTGTGTTCCTTGCTTCAAGTCCATGTTCCAAGGCTTTTATGCTCCAATTTCGCTCCAGTTTCAGGTTCTGTCAATGAAAAGGTACAAAGGGTAAATTTCTAAATGAAAAGAGTAAAAACAATAAAATGAAGATGCAAGTATGCAAATGACACAGAATGCATGCAAAATAATACTAAAAGCCATGCATGAAATACATTCATCACATAATCCGGTACTAAAAATGTATCGTTTTGGTTATAAACGGAACAATTTGAAATTTTAAACCTTAATTCATATATCACGCTTTCTTTTTATATGAAATGATTGATAAGTGCTACAAAAAGCCTCTGTCATCATCCTTGTTATTATTAGGAAAATAAAGATTTTAGCTATCTTTGGCTCTGATCTGGTGGTGATGGTATTTGTAAAGTAGCTTCACATAAAGTGCATCATTTTTGCATGCTTCATGTTTTCATCTGTATTTGTTAGTTTATATCACTCATGATCTTCCAATTTCCCTTTTCAAATTGGATTCTTGTTTGTTATTCTGTTCCTTGATGGAAATATAACTCTTTGATAATGTTGGTTGCTAATTCTGTTGATGGGTAACTCCTTTATACCATCTGACAGAATGCATCTTGTTGATGTTGTAACTGTCAGGATTCTGATGCTTCAATTAGGAAAAGGGCTCTGGAGCTTGTTTATCTTTTGGTTAATGATATAAACGTAAAACCTTTGACAAAAGAGCTTATTGATTATCTGGAAGTGGTGGATCATGATTTCAAAGGAGACCTTACTGCTAAAATTTGCTCGATTGTTGAAAAGTAAGTGCAAATGCTCGCTTTATGTTATATGTAACTTCAGTCAGATACATGAAAAATCATATGTTAAAATTACTATGTGGATACTTCCAATGGTTGATTGAGTGACTTATGATGTTTAACATAGTTACACATTTTTAGTTGAAGTTTCAGTTGTTAAGATGTTAATTTATTATGATGAAATTTTAAGCAATTGCTTATGATTAGCTTGTATCATTTATCCTTTGAAACCTATTTCTTGGATTCATTTGAAATATCATTTCTATTCCTACAATGCTTTTGGGTTTGTTTCGGATTTGGTTGTTTCTCATATTTCTAACTAGGTCTGTTTTGCTATTCTCTATCAGGTTAACCTAGACTATAAATTAAAAAAAAAAGCGCTATTGCAAACTTTGAACAGTTTCAAGATCTCTTTGTCCATAGAATTGCTTTTCCATCCCTATTGTTGGAATTCCCCATACATGAAACACAAAATGATAACTGAGAACGTCTAATTTTCAGGATCACTCCACTATGTTCATAACTAGAGCATTCATGTTACACAGTCATATGGATTTTTCCTCTTTCTTTTTCATCAATATGTTATATGGAGTCGATTTTTGTTTTGCTTTTATAGGTTTTCCCAAGAAAAGAAATGGTACATAGATCAGATGTTCAAAGTGTTATCTCTGGTATGTGAAGTATTCTTCTGAATTCTTTCTCTTTTCAAAATGCTCAACGTTTGTTGGTTTTGTCTGTTTTTTAGATTATGTTTGGAAGTAAGCCTTAATTTTGAATAGTTCATGGCTCTTTGAAATTCCATTCCATTGATTCTCCATCACTTCTAACCAGGGAACAACATTTCGTTCCGTGCCGGGCGGCACAGACGAAAGTTGCCGTTCCACTTGACGCACGAAACCGGCACCATGAGCCACTTTGTTTCGTGCGTCTCTGCGTTCCTCACAGTAACGACAGGAGGAATCGCGTCGCGTGCGTCGCTAGCCAAGAATCGCCGGAGGACGTGAGCGAGGCTTACCGGAGGCGAGGGAGGCTCATCGGAGGCGTCGCGGGACACCTCCGACGCCTCCGAATGAATCGCAGGACCTCCAATCCTCTTCGCAGAACTGCAGAAGATTTGGAGGCATCACAGGCGGGGTCAGAGGCATCGCGGGACGCTTCCGGCGCCACCTTAAGCGTCGCCGGACGCTTCCGACGCCGGTGGACGAGCCCATCGCCTTCGGCACCGCTCGACGCCTGGCCTGCCGTCTTCGGCACCGCTCGACGCCTTGCCTGCCGCCTCTAGCGCTGCTCAATGCCTCGCGTCCACAAGTCGTGTTTCTGTCTTCGTGACGCTTGTGAGAAAAAAAAATCCAGCATTTAAATTAATTAAAAACTTTTGTGATATTTCTTTACTAAACCCAGATTAAATTATCCAATAAAATTAAAAATATATATATTTAAAATTAAAAAAATATTAATTAATATTTTGAAAATTAGTTTTATTGATTTAAATTTTATTTTAAAATTCTATAAAAAATAAAAAAAATCTAAAAAATCATATTTATATTCTGATAATTATAAAAAAAATATTTTGTATTTTTTTTACCATTTTACATAATTATTTAAATTATTTTTAAATATATATTATTTAAATAATTGAGAGTTTATATGTTGTTCTAAATTATATTCTGATATTATTTTTTACATATATAAATCTTTTTATTTTAATAATATTCCCCCTAATTCTTTTTTCTAACAATTCATGTTGTTCAATAATTGAGAATTTATACAAAATCAATATACAATTTATTTTTTAATTATACACAATAAACATATTTATCTAATAATTACTATATATATATAAATAAAAAAAATACCGAAACCGTATCGGCACGGCACGATACGATACCGAAACCGTATCGTTCCGGTCTGAGACCGAAACCTCGGCACGGGTCGATATTCAGAACCTTGCTTTTAACTACATCTAGTTACCGAATATGATGGAACCACTAGTGCAATAATTCACTGGATTGTAAACGTGTCCAGCAGAATCCAGTTCAACCGTGTTAAAGCTTCTTTATTAGAAAAATAAATTTAGAAGTTTGAACCATTTTGCAATGCTGCAAATTTTTTACTAAAAAGTTCATTAAGCTTAACAGCATGAGTTTTACTATGGTTAACTAGAAGCGATGTTGTATTTATTAGTTAGGCTAAACATGATCAATTAAACTGATCTCTTTTATCAGTTTTTTAAACATGTCATGGATAATTTAAATCCTTAAAATTGTAAATTAAAAATATGCACAAATAAAATCTTAAATATATTTAAATTTCTCTTTTTATGAATATGTAAATAGTCTTATCTATCCTTGACCTTTGTACTTGAAGTCAGGTACGAGTATCCACATGAATATATTCAGATGTTATATGCATGATTTTTTTCCCAAATTGAGACAGATGGACTTTGGTAGAAAAAGGTCATAATTTAGAACACGTGTACAAGACCCACTTAGGGGGCATTTGGTTTGCGTTTTCCACGTTGTTTTTTGTTTTCATTTTCTGAGAAAATGGAAAACGCGTTTGGTTTGTGTTTTCCTCGTTCATTTTCAAGAAAATGAGAGAGCGTTTTCTAAGAAAATGAAAAACGCGGGAAAGTCGTTTTCTGAAAAATGAAAAACGCGCGTTTTTCAGAAAATGAAAATGAAAATGGCGCAAACCAAACGCCCCCTTACATTTTCCAAGACCCAAAACCAGATCTAGTAATCTCTTTAGTTTGGTTCATGCTAGTGCAAGCCTGGGTTATAAAAATAACCTCCACTTGAATCCTACTTTCACTGGCTTTATTTTCTTTATCTATAATCTTTTCCTAAATAACATTGCATCTTCTTTGTTTTCTCTATTTCTCTGATGTCTAGGCAGGGAATTATGTGAAAGACAACGTGTGGCATGCACTTATAGTTGTAATAAGCAATGCACCTGGTCTTCAAGGATACTCTGTAAGGTCTTTATACAAGGCATTCTACACATCACCCGAACAGGTAAATGCTTTATGTTGATATTTATACTTTATAATATTACTTCTTTATGAAGAAAATATTACAGTTGTAATGAATTAATTGTCTAGGTAAGTTTAGTACGTGTAACAGTGTGGTGCATTGGGGAATATGGTGAGATGCTGGTTAACAATATTGGGGTGTTGGAAGTTGAAGAACCAATGACAGTATGTGCATAGATTTCTGTTTAGTTATTTACTAGCAGTCACGCTGATACTTCTATTACTTTCCTTTTAATTGTCAACTTGCTGCTTAGTTTCATTTTCTAAAACATTTTAGGTCGTGATGGCACTTCTTTTTCAACCAATAGACAACTACATTTTTTCATAATTTCTTTTCTCTTATGTTATTTTGGTTGTGTTTATACTTTGAGGTTTTGAAATATGATTCTTTGCATTACTTTTCTGGTTATTCTTAAATCCATGTTGTTCATTGACATTAAAATATTGAGCCTCAATTACTTAGACTAGTTGTGTAGATATTTCGAGTATAATTTTGCATATCTATACATTAATTCATGGTCCTCATCCGTCAACAAAATATTTTTTTTTGTTTTCTTGCATATATTATTCATTATTGCCATAATCTTTCACGTTCTTTTATCTCCATACAATGGAGAACTCCTCTCCCCATGTGTAATGTGTACTCTTTCTATAATGATCATATAAAAGAGAGAAGGATTTGCAGCATCTATATTTTCATGACAATTTTTTGTATTCTGTTAATCCTTCTACCCACTTGATAAATTGTTGCAGGTGACTGAATCTGATGCTGTGGATGTTTTGGAGGCTTGTTTAATTAGTCATTCATCAGACACTGCAACTCGATCGATGTCCTTGATTGCTCTTCTGAAGTTGTCTTCACGTTTTCCACCGACCTCAGAGTATGCTATTCATTTGATGATTTGTATCCTTTCCATTTACCATTTTTACAAAATTGAATGAGGTGCTTTTGACCAGCTCGGATGAAATTTGTGTGGCCACATCAGCCACCAGGTAGTTATGCTGAAAAATATATTTGAATGTTTATATACTATTATAATAAATTTGAGTTTATACCAAGCTTTAAAATCTCGACTAGTACCGAGATTTCAGTCCAGACCAAAACGATATAGTTTCGGTACCGTGCTGTCAATACGATTTCGGTATTTTTTTATTTCTATATAGTAATTATTAAATAAATATGTTTATTGTGCATAATTTAAAAATAAGTTATATATTGATTTTATATAAGTTCTTTATTATTGAACAACTTAATATTGTTAAAAAAAATTACATATAGTTATTCGAATTAAAATTGATACATTATAATATGTTACTTTAATAATACCAAAAGTAGTGAGCGAATTAGATAGAAACATCAATTCTCGTAATATTCTACTTAGGTCAACTCTATAGTTTTTCAACACTCAGATTAAATAATCATAATTATATAAATTAATACAAAGATGCTATTTTATGTATAATAATTATATAAATTAACTATTTATTTATTTATTAATTTAAATTATATATATTTAAAATAGTATAAAAATATCAAAATATCAATTACACATTAAAACAGTAAAAATAAAAAATAAGAAAAAAATTATCAGAATATAAATTTGATGTATTAGAATTTTTTAGAATTTTTAAATAAAATTTAAAACGGTAAAAACAATTTCAGAATCTCAATTAATAAAATTAATATTTTTTAAAAAATTTTAAATATTTTTTATATATTTTATAGGAATAATTTAATTAAGGTTTATCAAAGTCTTTTCAAAATATCTCACTTAGTTGGGAATTGTTTGAATTAAATAAATCTCAATTTTAATTTTGCATAGTGATATCACCAGCGACATCACCCGCTGAGGCCTCCGGTGGCGGTGCCCCACGATGCTTCTGGTGCCACTGGAGGCGTTCGCGTGACGCACGGCTGACGCACACGAAATTGGGTGCTTATTGTGCCGGTTTCGCTCCCCAAATGGAACGAAAAATTGTTTGTGCTGGACGACACGGAACGATATTTCCTTCATTGGCTTATACAAGATTCTGAGTCTAAGAATCTTCTAATTATAATTATGACCCGACTCTGATAATCATCTTTGTATTTGATTTGTTCATCAGCTGTGTCACAATCACTGTACGCTCCTTTTGATTTCTTTATTGTAAGAGTGCAAGTATTTCAAATTTATATTTAAATGAAAGAACACAATCCACTTCTTCATTACCTGAGTAGTTGTTTGATGATTGTTTCCATGTATCACGAAGTAATTTTTCTTATTGCTTAGATTTTTTTTTCTACTTTTTAAATAAGACTGTGACACACCTTTTGCTTTCCTTTCTATCCTCTTCTGAGTGTCTTATTACTTGCATTGTTCATGTTTGTAAATAGATACTATAGACATTGTTACAACAACCTTTATCCCATTAAGTGGGGTGGCTAATATGATCGTCTTATACCATTGGGCTTGATTTCCTACTATATCTTAATTTTATTTTGTTTTATCATTGCTAATCTCTCTTTTCCTCAATTAATGTGGATATTTGTCATGGTCTTATATCATCTAAGTGAATATTGATTGGTGCCAAAGTATATGTTCATACTATCTTAAATGTGTTTTTTAGAAGTTTCTATCAATAGATGCAACCTGACTTTAACTTTAGTTCTCATTCTTATTCTGTCCATCATTGTATGCACATCCACTAATATTGTCATTTCTATGATTCAAATCTTCTGCTCGTATGCTTTGCTTATAATTCAACATTCAGCTCTATATAATATAACAAAATTAGTTATTGTTTTGTAAATTTTCTCTTTAAGCTTTAGATGTATTTTACGATTACAAAGATCACTTGACTCCTCCTACATTTCAACCATTGTTTGTATCCTATGTAAAATATCAATCAACCTCTCCATCCTTTTGCAAATACGATCCTACATACTCAAAAACTTTCAATACTTATCAATTCCTTGCTACATCTATTACTACTATACTTAAATTTCATATATTTTATCTTTACTCTACTAATTCTAAAACTTTTTACTTCCATTGATTCCGTCAAAATTCGAGTTTAACATTTATTTTTTCACCTGTCTAATCGGCCAACATAATGGACTTGGAGTTGAGAATATATGACTTATTTTTAACAAAATAAATTTATCAACAACAGTATGTTTACAAAATCTTATGCATCCCCCCTCCACCTAAATATTTCATAATTGACATAACTCCTAAGAAGACTAGATTGATTAGGAATAAACTATAATGACTAGGGTGATTAAGATGATTGCGAATCAGTCCAAAATGGTGATGGGGTAACCAAAAGAGTAGAAGACAATGCAAATATATTCATTCAACTAGTACAATCTACAAGACTCATGCTCTACTATGCCAAACACTTTGTCCTTGAATCATGAATAAAAAAGGTGTCATCAAACTAATTTATGGTAAGCTCAGTGCAGATTGGATATATATAAAATATAAAGGATAGGGATAACAGTGGTGAAGGAGGAAGATCCGTAACGTACTTAATCTTAAGTGAGACTAACTGGAAATTTTGACATTAGTTGTACATGTTGGTTGTGCAAGAGCAAAGAAAGAGTAGATATTACTATAAATGTCCTCAGATGCTCCCTAATCTAGAATCCAAGAGGATGGTCTATTGACTAGTAGATGAACTTTCATGAGCTAAAAAGTTAACTTGCTAAAATGAAACTTTAGCTACAAATTTGAGGAAACATTAATACTCCTTAGCAGGAACTATAATAGAGGAACTAGACTAAGCTGATCAACCATCCGGGGAAGTGGTGTCTAATATATGGACACAATGACTAGGTGGCTAGCCATGGCGAGAGTAGAATACATTCCTGACATGCCCATGTTTCCTACAATGAGAATACTTGGGTTTTTCCTTTTTGTTTTCCCACTAGCATGGCGACCTTATGGATGACCTCCTTAACCATTCATGGGCTTCTAGATGACATCAAAACACTAGGGTGGTTTATCCATCATAAGGCAATGGCTGGTGGAGCTATGTCGGAAGCTCATAGCATGTACACGTAAAATAAAGTTGGAATGGAAGAGCCTCACATGATTTGAGTCTTTAGTCTCACCAACTCAAGATGAACAAAGCAAATAGGAAGAGTTTTATCTAAGAAATCTTGCATAACTTCAACATCTGCAGTTATATGAGAGAAGCCTTTGAAAACTATTGCAAAAGTTTATGGCTAATGTGAGTGGCAATCTCATTGTTTGATTGACTTAATTGGAAGAGATTCCTAATCATGATATAGGCTTAAGAAATGCCACTTGTGTATACCTGTATACAGGCCGCTAGCTTGTGCCCAAGTCTTCTAGCAATAAAAAAAAAAAGTTGAAGGATTAATGGACTGCCAATGGACTACAATTAATTGATAATCATTCCTCTACCATGTGGCTTGATAACTTAGGAATCTTGGTAGCTTAATTAGTGAGTGAGGTGTTTCAATTGGCCTTGGCCCGTTGACTAAAATCTAATTGTTGTGATCCACAAAACATACTTTTTCTTATTCACGTTTGTGTGATAATCATCATGGAGCTAGCATGGCTAAAAGAATAGTATTGGGAGTTATTGGCGATGTAGTTGAAGAATTAAACATTTTAGATTTAGGGAAGTTATGGACATGATTTAAAATTTCATTCTGTGCTGGGTAAAATGAGCAAAATTTGCTGTTCTGCCCCGTCGCATGGCACCGACATTGCGTGCTGCCGTGGGGCCGCGGAGGCGTCATGATCTTGACGTCCTCGACTCTCAGAGGTTGCCACAATCAATTTTGCGGGTTGCTGCGAGGATGCCTGGGATGCTTGCGGGCGGCAGGTGCGATGCAGAAAGAGAAACCTTAGGTTAATTTTAATCTATATTAATAATTTCAATCGACTCTTTGCCATAATAGGATAATTTAAATAGACGTAATCAAAGCCTAATAAAACTATCCCATATATTTTATTTATTTTATTTTCAAAAATATATAATAAAATTTTTATTTATTTATATATGATCTCGACTTTTTTCTTTTTCTTAAAAAAGTATTTTTAATTTTTAATTTTTAATTTTTTAATATTTAGATTTTTTGAAAAATTTTAAATTAATATATTTTATATTTATAAAAAATACCAAAACCATATTTGGATGACACGATACAATACTAAAATTATATCGTTCCGGTTATAAATCGAAATTCCGATACGGCTAGAGATTTTAAACCATGGTTATGGACGATTCACCAAACAAGTTTCTAAGGACATTATAACATTTAGATGGCCTGTGTTAGCTACACAAACTTAACCTAGGAAAGATAAACTTGGTTTAATATAGAGAATAGATCTAATTTCTTAGAGGAAGAGTGGATTTGAGTAGGTATCTGATAGAGACATTGACATCTTTATTAAAGGAGATTGTGGGCGATCTTGCTCTCGAGATTTCAACACATGGATTTCTACTGTGATGCATGTAACATGGCCACATGAGATGGAGGGTTCAATATCATGTACTTAAAGTGTGGTTGTGAGGTTGCCATAAGGGTTGACATAGACATGTTGTGCGAGTTCATGAATGGAAAGATCATTACTGGCTTCATATGAGAAAATTTCTTGAGATGAGACTTGATATTGCGATTGAGAGATCACGATGATAGAGAGATAAGGTTTTGAAACCTTTAATGGAAATTGGTTAGAGTGATTACTTAGTCCCCATCTACCTATGTATATTATTTAGCAATGTAAAATTACAAGTAGGGCTCTAGTATTATATGGTATTTACATTTAAGTCTGTAGATTTATAACTTAAGAAATGATATTTGTTAGCACTCTAGTGCATAGGCTCCTAACCAGTATAATAGGAAAAATCATATGATATTATTCTCATAGTTCAAAATCTCATGCTGTACCGGGCGGCACAGGTAGAATTTATCTTTTTGCCCACTGACTGACATCGATACTGTCACCAAAAGACTCTGCGAGGCCTCGCACGACACCAACATTGGCATGACCACGTGACATCTTGTGCAAGACTCTGCAACCATGAAAGGCTGTTGAGTTTTTTTTTTCAAATTTTATTTTTTTTAATGTTAATTTCTTATTATTTTTTATTTTTTTAAGGGTTAATTCTTTCCCCTCTTAATTCTTTTTCTTCCTCCTCATATTTTAATTTCTTTTTTATTCCTTTTATCCTAGAAAAAATTTCATTTTATTTTTTTCTTATTTCCTCCAAAAACTAATTAAAATAAATTAAATTAAATTTAATTTAAACCTATTTGGTCATAATCATTATGTCTAGACTTTAGTTAATCTTAAATTGACTTTTAATCAATCTTAATTTTTAAAATATTAGTTTAACCTAGTAGTAAATATCTATATTAATCAATATTTTTTTTATTAATATATTTTTTATTTAAAAAATACTAAAACCGTATCGGCATGACACAAATCGCTTCGGTCATAAATCGAAACTCTAATACAGCTTGAAATTTAAACCATGATTATCCTAGCTTTAAGAGTTAAGAATGTCATTGAACTTGTATAATTTTTCTTCCTTGTTTTTTTGCTACATGCCTTTAAAATTCTGTATAAACTGGAAATCTAATACACCAAATGGTTGTTTTCTAGATTGTACATCTCCTAGGATTCTTTTTTCGCTTAGCCTCTCGTTTTACCTATTCTTCTATGGAATTCCTGTCAATATATTTGTTCTTAATTAATTATCCAGGAGGGTTAAGGAGATTATAACCGTTCACAAAGGAAGTTTTGTGCTTGAATTGCAACAAAGAGCAATTGAATTCAACTCCATAATACAGAGACATCAAAACATAAAGTAAGCAATTAATTTACTATCATTTCAGAATAATAATATAGTGAGACTTTTTGTTATTGTAATCTATGATTACAAAAGTTATTGTGAATCTGCAGATCTTCTTTGGTTGAGCGAATGCCTGTTCTGGACGAGTCAACTGTTATTGTTAAGAGAGCTGGGCCTTCACAAGCTAGTATTTCAACTGAGAAATCTAGTCAACAACCACCTTCTGGAACTTCACTTAAGCTTCCAAATGGTGTTGCAAAACTAGCTGCTGCACCATTGGTTGATTTACTTGATTTGAGTTCTGATGATACTCCTGTTTCGGCTCCAACCTCTAATGATTTTCTGCATGATTTGTTGGGCATTGATTTGACAAACTCATCCTCAGGTTTCAACATTCTGTTCCACTAAGTAATAAACACTATAAAGTTTAGAATAAGTTTCTGTTTGCATTTGGTTGGACAAATTTATTCTAATTTTCCTACACGTGATAAAGTTTTTTTTGGTCAATTCATATTGCCACCCAACAAAAATCTAGCTTCTTTTGCAGGAAACTAGTTTTAGAGGTGAACTCTATATTCAAAGAAAAAGAATGTTTGCTATAGTTAATGTTTCCTAATATTGTTGAGGACCAAATAAAAATATTTAATGTAGCCAGGAAGGCCATTTGATAATTTTCATTCTGACCATGAAAAATCTTTTCATGAGGTGCTTTGCCAAATAGGAAGGCTAGGTGCTGATGATCTCTATCTCAGTAGGAATGTTGGATAGACGCATTTGACTTGTCATGCTGGTTTTGTTAAAAAGGGTACCAAAACATGTCTCTTACATTGGACGGGATGGGCTGGGTGGCACAGGTGTGGGTGATGAGATCAAGAATGAACTAGGTCATTGTTTTAGGCTTACATTAAGTATCATGGACCAATGAGAATGGGATCTATGTGCCTAAAGAGGAAAGAATGAGGTTGATTAGATCAGAGGTGAAACATGGCCTAATGGCTATCCTACTGGTTAGTCCTGTGTTGGTGTACTTTTAGCTTCTGGTAACATGGTTTGAACTAGCTCATGATTATGGGCCTACAAGTTTTGGGCTTTTGGCTTTTGTAAACCAGATGGAAGCCAAGTGCCTAAAGAGGTAGTAAGGTTCTTTATTTAGATGGAGGTGATACATAACTTAATGGGGGAAGGGGAGAAACCTAGCTAAGCTAATCTTTTGGGTTGGTCTAGACTTGTAGTTGTAAAAGAGAAAGAGACCGTATATTTCTCATCACAATAATCCGTTTACATGTAGGTATTTAGATACATAAGGAGGGAAAGAGGATCATATAATTATGGTATATCTATAATCAAGCTAATCTAAATCAATTATAATCCCTACAATTAAGGGAATCTTCGGAAGTATTCAACACTCCTGGAGCATATATGTCAATCATATCCGGTTTGTCACAAAGTTTTGAGAATCGTTTTCCTCTTAATGCTTTAGTGAAGACATCGACAACTTGGTTGGATGATATGAATGGAGTGACAACTTTCTGGCTCATTACACACTCGCGAGTAAAATGATAGTCAACCTCAATATGCTTAGTTCTTTCATGAAAAATTGGATTACTTGCAATGTGAATAGCTGCTTGGTTATCACATTACATTGGCAGTGGTTCATTATAGGTGAACTCTAATTCTTCAAGCAAATTCTTCAGTCATAACATTTCGGTACTTTGTGAGTCATGGCTCTGTACTCAACTTCAGGTAATTGACCTAGCAATAGTAATTTGTTTCTTACTTCACTATGTTACTAGATTTCCCCTACATAAGTGCAATACCCGGAAGTGGACCGCCTGCCAGTCTTAGATCCAACATAGTTGGCATTAGAATAAGCTTCGATTTTTAGGTGTCCATTTCTCTTAAATGACAACGCTTTTCTCAGAGATATTTTAATGTACTTAAGAATCCTGATAGTGGCATCCTAGTGAACTTGCTTCGGCTTATCCATAAAACGAACGACTGACTATTTCAATTGCAAAATAGATGTCAGGTCTTGTTACAATTAAGTAGATGAGTTTTCCAACAAACCATCTATATTTTGCGTTATCCTCAAAGAACTCTCCATCATTCCAAACACTTGAATTGATATCCATAAGCGTATCAACCGGCTTCATTCCAAGCAATCCAATTTCTTTGAGTAAATTTGTAGCATACTGCCGTTGGCATAATGAAACTCCAGATTTGTTGTGAGCAATTTCAATTCCCAAGAAATACTTAGGATGTCCATATCTCTCGTCACATAGTGTTGCTACAAATACTTCTTAGTTTTGTCTATCCCACATATATTACTACCAGATATTAGGATGTTATCAACACAAATAATAAGAATGATAATTCCATTCGTGCTCTGTCGTACAAACACAGAATGATCTTATTTGCACTGTTTGAAGCCAACAAATTATATACATAATTTATCAAACCAGGCTGGGGCTTTGTTTAAGACCATAAATAGCCTTTTTCAAGTTTGCAAACCATAGTAACATTCTCTCCCTAGCAATATACCCTGGAGGTTGCTCTATAAATACTGTCTCGTGCAAATCGCCATAAAGAAAGGCATTCTTTACATCTAGCTGAGATTGGCCAAGATTGATTGACGCCAAGGAGGAACTCTAATAGAATTCTGGCGAGAGAACGTTTCAAAGTAATCAACACCATAAGTATGTAAATTCTTTGGCCACTAGAGGAGCTTTGTATCGATCAATAGTATTGTTAGTTTTAAATTTCAAAGTAAATACCAACGACAGGTAACAATATCAATGTACGGTGGTGCAGCCACGAACTCCCAAGTACCACGAGAGATAAGGGCAAACATTTCCTCATCAATTGAAGTTTGCCAAGTCGAGTGTTGATAAGTCTTAGATTAGGAAGTTGGAACTTCTGTAGATGATAGAGAAACAACAAAAGCGTGGAATGCAGGACTACAATAACCAAACGAAATATGATTAGACAAAGGATGAGTAGTGTAAGACCGAATACCTTTACGAATAGCAATAGGTAGATTAATATCGGAGGGGCAAGGAGCATCAGGATCTGCAGGAAGAGGAGATGAGGGACATGAATCTGGTTCTGGCCGAGCACGCCTCATGTACACCTGCAATGATTTAGGAGATGGAGCATCTGTAGTGGGAGACATGGATGTTGGGATAGGTAATGGAGGAGATGCTAATGTATCATGTGACTGAACTACACGGGGGAAAAGTATGGTTGGGACTCAAAAAACCGTAACATCATCACGGGTGTAACTGCATTTTGTGAGTGGGTCAGGACAATGATATCCTATTTGTGTGCGAGAATATCCCAAGATGCATTTAATAGGGCGAGGAGACGATTTATCCAAGCCAAGAGTAAAATTATGAACAAAACAAATACAACCAAATATATGTGGAGGCACAGAGAAAAGAGATTTATCAGGATGAAGATAAGAGAAGGGGATATCCCCATGTAACATAGTAGAGACATCCTATTTATGAGAAAACAAACTGTGAGTACAACATCACCCCACAAAAACTTACAAATATGCATGTGAAAGTGAAGAGTACGAGCTATGTCTAAAATATGATGGTATTTGCGTTCAACAACTCTATTTTGTTGGAAAGTGTATGAACAAGAGGTTTGATGAATTATACCATCAGAATTACAGAATATAGACTCTGTCTTCTAAGTAAACTCAAGTGCATTATCGGTAAGAAGAATGCACAAGGCAACAAAATATTGAGTTTTTATTTCGTTATAAAATAATGTTAACATCTCAGAAACCTCACTCCTATTTTTGAGTAAATATAACCAAGTCATACGAGAATAATCATCAATAAAAATTATAAAATACTGAAAATCTCCTCTTTAATCAACTTTACTAGGTTCCCAATCATCACAATGAACAAGGTCAAAAGCAACAGAACTACGTTTATCAACTCTAGAAGGAAAAGAAGTACGATGGTGTTTGCCGAAGTAACAGGACTAACACTGAAAATCAGTAGACGAAATGAGAACTAAACTTTTGAAAGTGGAAGAAGATGAGTGACCTAGACGACAATGAGACAGTTGATGAGAGTGCCCGGGAACTTACAAGTGTAATCAAATCCAAATAGTATAGGCCATCACTCTCATGTCCACCAATTATCCTCTTCGTGTGCAGATCCTGAATAATACAATAGGATGGATAAAAAGATATAGAGTAGTTGTGAGCTTTTGTTAGCTAGCTTATTGACAGTAAACTAAGAGGAAATTTAGGTGCAAAGAGAACATTATCAAGAGTGATATTTGTAGTGGGCCTGACAACACCTCTTCCCATAATCAAAAAATAGGTACCATTGGTTAGATGGACAAGGGATAAAGATGGGGAAATAAAAGAGGAAGAGAAAACCGACTCGTTACCGGTAATATGAGCAGACGCACCGGAATCCAGCATCCCAGACTTATCACGAGACACAACTAACGCACCTAGAGAGGATGAGACAGTAGTGGCATAGGGAATGCTAGCAGAAGAGCGAAACAATTTCTCATAATCAGTACGAGAAATAGAGACCATATCATCATGACCACCAGTGTCTAGTGATGGAGTCGATAGTTCAGTAGATGCATTAATAGCCCAATCAGGCTTACCAAACTTCGTCTAACACTTCTTGGAGGTATAGTTGGAATGACCACAGTGAACACACGGACTACTACTCCACGACCACGTTTACGACTACTATTATGACCCTAAAAGAACCCACAACCGTGAGCATCCATAGTCGAAGTGTCAGAAGATGAGGCAAAGTTGGTGTCAGGAAAGCCCTTGGTCACATGAAGAACCCGAGGCAAAAAAGGACGTCGGCACATAAATCGACAGCATAGGGCGCCGGTGCTGAAATCGGCCGAAAGGACGTCGGTGCCGAAATCAGCAGCATAAGGCGTTGGCTCAAATATTTACAGCACAGGGCGTTGACGCCGAAATCGATAGAAAAGGATGTTGGGGCCTAAATCGACAGTAGTAGTATGAGGCGGCAGCAGCAACAAGAAGTAGCAACAGGGGGTGGCATAAAAATTAGGTCAGAGAAGAACTTAGCTATGTTACCATGTAAAAGAGAAAGAGACTATACATTTCTCATTAGAACAATCCGCTTACATGTAGGTATTTAGATACATAAGGGGGAAAAGAGGATCCTATAATTATGGTATGTCTATTAATTACAATCAATCACAATCTCTATAATCAATCTAATCTAAATCAATCATAATCCCTATAATTAGGGGAATCTTCGGAAGTATTCAAACATGGTATGACAGGAATGTAACATTTTGAGAAAGGACTGGTGCTAGAGATAAATCAAGAGAGCTGTATTCCTTTTCATGTTTGGGAGTCCATATTCTCTTTTTCATTTTATTATTTTACGTGGAACACCTTCTTGCACTTTTATTATTGTAGGTACTTTGTTTTGTGGTGGTACAACTTGGTGCGTTCTCATGAACAATGCTGTATGCATAGACTCCTCTTGCCGCTGGTGCAAATTTTTAAACCATGATTATGTTAACTAGTTCACTCTTTAGTTGTGAATTATTCATGCATAAATACTGCTCATTTTTTATCTCTAATAAATATTGATAACTCAATTTACACTTACAAATCAAAACAAAGAATGCTTTTAGTGGACTGACAATCCAAGTAACATAATTTGAACTTGTGCTAATTATTACCAACCAAACTAAAATTTAGTTTGTTGACGTGTTTCACAAAGATCATTGCATCTGAATGGCTATTTAAGAGCATTAAACCTTTATCACAAGTCATCCAGTACACAAGATTTAGAAATGAGAAACTATATGTGCTCATCATATTTCTGTCTACTTTGTATTGATGGATGACTAATATTCTGATTGGCATCCTTTCAAAGGCGTAGATGATATGGTTGTAATCATGTATTATATAAGCTACACGTAATATAAAACAAATAAGTAATGAGAAATATACCCCATTGAACAATAGTTTGCTTTTGTTCAATAATATTTGGGTACTGCAGTTATATGATAATTGAATGTTATGTGCTATCAATCTTGTGCGCATTAAACTCTGATTCTTATGAACTTATATATTGATTGAATTCTTTTTCTTGTACACAAGGCATTGCTCCAGCCAGTGGTACAGATATTCTTATGGATCTTTTGTCTATTGGAACACCACCTGTTCAAAGTTATACTTCACCTGAAATTGGTTCCTCCGATAAAGGTAACAATTTATTAAAGCTTAAATATAGCAATTTTATTTATCATTATATTCTTGCTAGATTTTAATCTTCTTTTCTGCATTCTCTTAGGATTATCACTGATAACCAAACCGGCTTCTAATTCTGTTCATGTAGTAGATTTGTTGGATGGATTAACATCAAATGGATATCTGCCTGGTAAATTTGGTTGGTGATTAGTGTTTTTACACTGAAATGGGAATTCTGATGACATCTTTTTTCTTAAACAGAAGTTCATAGTCCAGTTTATTCCTCTATCACTGCTTTTCAAAGCAGTACCCTGAAGATTACATTCAGCTTCACGAAGCAGCCTGATAAACCACAAGTTACTCAGATCCTTGCTACCTTTATTAATTTGTCATTCGATGCCTATACAGATTTTGTTTTTCAAGCAGCTGTTCCAAAGGTAAACCAACATATGATTATTAACTTAATGTTTTTCTTTACACATTGTCTGTTTATTTTCTGAATTTAATTGATTAGATATGTCTTGTTAGTCATGCTAATTCTACAATAAACACAAAAATACTTGCATCACTTAAATGTTGTTTCTTGAAATTGTTAGTTCATAACACTGCTAGACTAAGATCTAGTAATCATTGTTCTATCTTGGTAATTGTTCAAAGCAAAACCTAAAATCTCGTGTCTTGGGAACCACGAGTTAGGCCTTTATATAGAAAAGAAGATATACACC
>JBBMJZ010020951.1:0-10715 GCA_037833815.1 Zingiber zerumbet | reverse complement strand
GAAAAATGCGGGTTTTTCAAATCGAAATTCACTCCGGTCGAGCTTTAAAGTTAATATTAGGGGCGAAGAGCTGAACGGAAGGGAAGGGAAGCATCGGCGAATGAAGATATGAGTCTCTTTTTTCTTTCCCGGCCCTTCAAATGTATATGAAGTACTGGAGGTCGTAAGCCAATCAAATCACAAATAACTTTTTGCCTCTAAGTGAGATTCTATTCTACTCGCTACTCTGACCGCTACACTCCCATCTTAAGCTTAAGAGCTAGAGAAAGTCGATAATGCAATTGACACTCTTCTAAGTGCCTCGAGATCATACTCGAGATAGCATAAGGAACTGTTGGAGGCGATGCCCAGCCTTCGGAAGAGCTCTCGCTGGACTGAATCTCCTTCAACCCTTGCTCTTGAGTGAGATTCGATTAGGTACCAAAGAGAGTCTTCTCCTAGGCGGCTGGGCTCTCAGAGCTCTTGAAAAAGGATAAAGGAGCCTGGTCAGTCTTTGAATTGGGAATCGCTTGTGAGCGGCACCTGACCAGCTCATCTATTGAGTGACCTGCTACCTGGCTTATAGAATTTAATGCCCCTCAGACTCAGTGCTTGATTCAGGTGCTGTCTTGTCGTTTGAGCCTATCTTATCTATAAAGATAGGATGTGGACCGGGTCTCACCTACTAGTATTCATTCATACCTCTCAGGCGAACTCTGCTTTTTGTTAAAGAAATTCTCCTAGCTGGGCCTGTGCCTTAGTTAGCTTCGAATTGAAGCTCAGTAGTTGTCCTTCTCTGAGAGTGTTCTGCCTAGCCTCTAGCGTTGGAGGCCGATTCAATCCGAGGCAAGGGAAAGTTTACACAAGACCTACAGCAGTGAAAAAGAGCTCTCGAGAAAGAACACATGGAAGAACCGAAAAGGTGCGGAGCGCAGTTGCTATCCCAGCCAGAGGGACAATCCCATCACTAATACAACGAAAGAAAGCAGTACGATCCACCTCTAAAAGCCAGAAGGTAGTCCTCAGCAGTCCCATGTCTACCATTGACGAAGAAGTGCGTGCCATGTCGGTCCATAAGAAGGAGTGAAAGGCTGGCAGATAGTTGAAATCCGTCCGGTCCCGAGAACCACATGGGAAGAAGGGGTGTGGGGTATTAGTTGATAAATTGAATCGAACTTTTCGTCGATCTTCTGACCGAAAAGCACAGAAAGTCTGTAATAGAAGAGCAAGGTGCGGAGCGAGCTGGAAAGGACTTAGACCGGAATACGGATATATTAAAGGCAAGGTACGAGCGCAGCGACGTGTAGACGGGGCGACGTGTAGACGGGCTAAAATGGAACAACTCAAAGACTAATGAAACTGGCGCCAACAACAGCTGCACCAAGTTCTAGCCCTTTCCTGTGAGTCTGATTCAAGTCGCCGCTTCCCCTCTTCTCTTGGACTTACGAGTACAAAGTTCTTTACATTCCCTCTTTTGCCTCCGGTGTGACCCCTGCAGAGCCTACTACCCTAGATTGATTGATGAAACCCGATGACTCGGTATCCCCGATAGGCTCGAGCGCATGCGAGAGGGCATCACCGACTGAGTTGGGTAGATCTTTCGCCCAATAATTCAGAAGAATTTTGTCTAACATGGCCCCAAAGGAAATACCATTTATACTCCTGTAATTTACGACTAGACATTCAAAACTACTCAAGATCTGCCCGTGGGGGAACTCTACCGGAGGATACTGAACAGCCGGATAAACAACTGCTGCTACGGACTCGGGAGCTTCAACTACTTAACTTAAGCAACCGGAAGATAAGACACTTTCAAACCTCCCTCGGTCTCCAACTGCAGCAACTGACTCGTACGGAGCTCCATATACTAAGATAAGCTGGTCTGGTGCCTTAGTGTCATCTTTTCACGTCTAACTCACTCGCTCCTCTAGCAGCAGGTCGTTCATGTTACCATTCACGCGTCCCCGGAGAAAGAGGATTCAGAGTTCAAGATAAGTACGAGAGGTCCGAGTGACAACGACGGCGAGCAAATCAAATTGCGAGAGGAACGAGCGACGTGGTCTGAAGCCAAGTTTGATCCTTCCTTTGAGGTTCCAAATTAACAATGAGCTTTCATTTCATTATTTCATTTCATTATTAAATATATATATTCTATTTCATTTCATTATTATATATATATATAGATCTCTTTTTTTCTTATATACTTATATATAAACTAATTTAATTTTCTGGAATCCAATTTTTTGTGTTAGTAGAGTGAATGGCCTTAAACACTTCTGTTAGGAAATGTAAAGTATTAAGTATCATGATGAACTTCTCTACTTTGACTTTATCAGCAAGTAGCAACGTACGTATCCCTTTTTATTAGCCTCACTGCTTTCCACAGACTCTTCGGACGGGGCACTCTTTCCTAATCAAATCATATCCCGATCATCCAACCTCTGCTTTTTTCTCTAGTTCGAAGAAGCGTCAAATTCTGATCTTATATAGAAATGAAATGGGACTCGTGCTTTGAGTACTTATGCTCCGGCGAAATGAAATGGGACTCGTGCTTTGAGTACTTATGCTCCGGCTTCCACGGCTTATCTGGGGTGGCTTCATTTGATAAGGGATAAGCTGAAGGAAAGAAAGTTAACTACTGATAAGGGATAGAAGGAAAGAGAAAGTGAACTACGCTACACGAACTATCCACAGGGCTAGAGCAAAAGAAGATAGCTATCAGGGTCTCCGGTACCAGACAACTGCTTCCCTTTTTGGGCTCAACCAAGAAAAGAGAGATCTGAAAGGGGTCCGGATATTCAAGTTTGGAAGGGAGGAGCGGTAGCTAAGGGGGAGAGTATCTGCACTCAGTTTGAAGCCAATGATTGTGCGATCCGATAGATGCGGTGAAGCGTAATGACGAGAATTTACTCTCGCTCACGAGTACTCAGCTCAGCATCATGGTGCTCAGCCGAAAATAGGTCCCTCGGGCACTTGCAATAAAGAATGAGTATCTAATCCACCTATCACAGAAGGAGCGAATGATAATGACGCATCACTCTTATCTTATAATGAACTGCTACTAAGAGTTTCAGTCTTCAAACTTGGTAACGAGAAGGAAAGGAGAGAGACTATCTCGAGCTACCTTCCTTTCATTCGAGTCCGAGCCTCCTGCAAGAGTGTCACATGGTTAGAGTGATGTGAATATGGAACCACGACGACCGCTTTCCCTTCCCCTCTTCCGGTGGCAGTTGTAGCTTCAATGGTAATGTATCCGGCAGTTCTTTATCCTCCGTACGAGTTCCCGTTGGTACTCTTATCCTCATTCATTCTGGTATAGTATACTTCGTTCGATCCCATTCCCCTTTGACGGGGGACTTGAAATAGAGTCGAATTTAGCATAACCATTTCATAAGCCAAGGTCACTTTCAGATCAGATAGTCGCTATGGCCCGGTGCCTCTCGATCAGGTAGATTAAGCCGGTGCCTCTCGATCAGGTAGATTAAGGCTAGTGTGAGCTCCTCACGGGTACGGCTCACGGAAAAGATCATAGGCCGTGAAGGCGCCGGTGATGCTTGTCTTTTTCCGAGTCGAGATGCAGTCTTAGTTCCGAGTCGAGATGCAGTCTTAGAATGGGCCAAGAATACCGATAAGTCGCCCATGAGGATGAGGAGACTAGAATCATAACTCAACCGATGGTCCTGCCAGCGGACTCCTATGAGAGTCACGACTCTTACCAACGATGCCCTTCATAACTACATCGCACAAGATCAGCACTACAGAAGCACCAGTGCTCTCGAACTTTCCAGATCTTTCCACGTCGCTGCCTTCCCGTCACCCCGTCCTTTCACTCCCTTCCTATCGGTCCTTACGTCGCTTCGCAGCAGATTATTACCAGTATAATTGCGTGAATATGATATATTCACTCTACCGTTCGTCACTTCGTTCGGCCGTCGTTTCACTCGTTCCTATCGATAAAGCTCCTACAATTACAATAGAGCTTCGCTGTGGGGTCCCTGCCTCGAGATAGGGATAAGCTCCGGCAGCCTCTTTCATGAAAGCCTCATTCGTGAACTCAAGGTAGGGATACAGAAATGCTTAGAACCCTCACAGAAGCCAAGGTACGAGTGCAACGACGTGGATAAGCCAACAAGGTTCAAATCACCTTAAAAAAGGATCAATAGGTGATCAATAGGTCTTAATCCCAGGATAAAGAGGTAAGAGCAAGAGTCTGTCCTTTTATAAGGCAAGGAGAGATAGTAAGATAGCGAGTTAAGTAAAGTAGTCAGAATACTCATCTATCAAGGATATCAAATAACCCAAGTCCCGCACAATTAAATGCCCTTTTCTCTCCCCAAGTCTTTAAATGCCCTTTCTCTCCTTCTCTCCCTTGACTTTCTTTCTATCCCTTTAAGTGGTTCTGTACATTTCATTTCATTTGGAGTGGGTGATTTCGTTTGGAGTCTTAGGGGTGCCTGCAACACAATTCAAGTATTAACAATTCAAGTATCTAGTCCCGAACAAGAGCTGCTACAGACTATGAGGAAAGATTAAACCAAGCAGCAGCAGCTGAAACTAGAGCAGCAACGGAAACTAAGCGGGAATCTCTTTTCATTCTTAATTTGCTACGGGAACATCAACAACTACAACGTATTAATTTAAATTCTTAATTTGCTACGGGAACATCAACAACTACTTAATACTTAATCAAGGGGCGAAGAGCTGAACGAAGGGAAGGGGCACAGAAGACACCGGCACTGATTAGGGCACAGAAGACACCGGCACTGATTCAACTCTAAAAGCGTACGGAACTGAATAAACTATCAAACCGGAAACAACAACTGGAATGAAAGGAAAGTTTCCTCTAATGGAACTCATTATTAGGCGTCATTACTCATTATTAGGCGTCATTTCATTCGCTCACGTTGCTCGTACCTGAAGTTGCGGTCGCTCGAGCAACTCAGCTACTCAAAGTGTCAGGAGAAAAGAAAAGCAAAAATGAAGAAGGGGCGAAGAGCTGAGCCAAAAGTTCAATTCTTTGAACTTTTTAAAAGGCGAAGGGTACCCACGGTGAGACGATAGTCGATTGGCGTAGCGCTCAATAACGAGCGAATGAATGAGCGAGTTCTAAAGTCAAAGTCTTCGACGCGAGCTATAAGCGAAGAGGGACTAAAGTGCTCGCAATACTGTAATTTAAGGATAGGAGCCAGATATTTCTTTTCCCCATCTCCATCTCTTTATCTTGGAATGCCATGAACGACTCTTGCCCGCGGAGGGCCAAAGGCACGAACGAGAGTGACGCACTCTTAAAGTGCTCTAAAGTCACACTCTTGGGTAGATGAAGAGAAAGAGAAAGAGAAAAGTCAGGGGTAGATGAGGAGGAGATATTAGTAGCTAATTTGGAGATGAGGAGGAACAGAAACTGATATTAGTAGCTAATTTGGAGCGGATATGCGGATATAAAGAGTGCTGTTAGGTTTGGTTCCAGCTCTTGACTTTAAAGTCGTTGTCCGTCTGGCACAATCAACTAAGCCCCCGGAAACCCATTACTCTTCGGGAGCGGAAGTGAGCTCACTGCTGCGGGATCGGAAGAAGGTTAAGTGAGTTAGACGCCTAAGACCCAATACAATACACGGAATTATGATATGAATATGAAGCTCGTTCTAGGTTCTGGGACCAGTGAATGTGAATGAGCTCGTTCTAGGTTCTGGGACCAGTGAAAGGTTTTTGGTGATAAAGGACTCCTTGACGCAAAGCTGCTATCATACCCTGCTGTCTTGCTTCCGTACCTCTTTCATTGAATGGAAATGGATTGGGGAAGGAACCAGGGACCCCAAAAATAGATTAAGATTAAGTTGAAGCAGCCCTTGCCTTAGATTAAGTTGAAGCAGCCCTTGCCTTAGATTAAGTTGAAGCAGCCCTTGCCCTTTCCGGTTGAGGTGGAGCTCCTTCCAGTTGTTGTTTCCGATTTGATAGTTCAATCTTGTCCCGTTGCTGAAAGAGTTGAATGCCGTAGCTTTGTGAGGTGAGAGGGGACGGTAGATCTTTCTCCTGAATGCCATGAACGACAAAATACTGCTGATGGGGGTCGGGGCTTTGACCTATCAAGTTCGTTTTTTAGTCTGCCAACTTAAAGACCATTTTCCTGCGGGAGTCGACTCGGGTTGAGTACTTGATTTCAAAGTCAATTCAATGAGTGGTTATAGTGGATAGAGTAGATAGAGGTAGTAATGAGATTCAATTTCTTTCAATAAAGTAGCGCTTCCCTATAAGGAAAGTTGCGCTATCGGGTGCTCTAAAGTTCACTCAGAGGAGTGAATGGATACATGAACGACTTGGTGCCAGCTAAGGGGAAAATATCATCAGATGCTTTATGCTTAACACATGCAAAAGAAATTCTTCAATTCCTTAAGATCGAGAAAAGCAACGACCCATGGGGCTTCGCATATTGTGGACCAAGGTCCCGCCTAGCCTGGGAAAACGGCAGCCCTCTGATTTAAGGAGTGTTTGCATTTTGGGTCACTCAGGAAAAGATAAGGGTTTGATTAGCCGCTTCTTAGCCGCAAGATTCAATATTCAATTCCAAATGTCTTGGGTCCAGATCAGGAATTCAAGAGGAAGATTTTGAATTTCTTGTATATGAATATTAGGAATGGTGTTTAATTAGTATGGTTTTTTGAGTATGATTTTCCTTTCGCAAGATTAAATTCCTTTTCAATATGAAATCCTATCTCTTAATTGGAGTGAAGGGTTAACTGTCACTTAGGAGACTTCTTTAGCCCAGCAAGAGTTGTTCATAATACTTGTCATTTGCTGTCGGTACGAGCATCATTTTCTATTTTTTAATTATTGAATGAATTTAATGAATTATTGAATGAATCGCGACGTGAAATGAAAGTATGAAAGTCCATTCGCTCTCTTATTAGACTCTTGGAATGAACTCTTTCCAGTATTATGAACATTCAAAACTACGAAAGATCTTTCACTCTACTCCCCTTTTACAGCAGATAGTGCTTTTAGCTTTGATTCCTCCGCTGCTCTTTCAGTGAATTCCAATAGTTCTAGGGACTCAAAAACAACACAATCGAGACCTTCCACTCGCCTTCCAATTCGATTTATCGAGCTATACGGCACCGGCCCACGATGGGGAAGAGAGAGTCTCGCTCTATGTTAGCGTCACACTTCGTGCAGAGACTCTCCCGACTGTCCTTACTGTCCCTACTGTCCCTACTGTCCCGACATCGGAAGGTCAGAGTGCAGGCCAATTAGATGAAAGAAGCAAGGGATATGTGACAAGTGATTAGCGCACTGGTAAGGGTAGATCTGTCGTAGTTTCGTAGCACAATGCCATTCACGACGTTGCTGAGGAACGAGGGCACCGACGTACTCGCTTGATCCAGGTGAGGAAGAATTGGAGATTGAATGAGCCGGGTATGATTTATTATAGATAGCACACAGAGGAAGATGGGTAGCTTTGGGATGGGTCATGGTCAATAGCCAAGACCTCTTATGCCGAAAAGACCGGATTCTCGCCATTTCAGAAGGTAAGGTCAGAAGTGGATTCCGGGTACTTGACTACGACTACGCTATTCAAAGCATCTCTCTCTTATTACTTATTAATTAATGCCATTCACTCTTTTATCACCATGAACGACTCTTGTTTAGAGGGGAAGAGCTCCAACCGGAGCGCCTAGCCGCAACCTAAGTGCGTTTTCTATCCCGGCCAAGCAAGCAAGGGTGGTAAGAGGGAAAGAAAGATCAGGGGAAGGGTAGAGGAATTGGTCGACTCATCAGGCTGAAGACTGCAGGTTCGAATCCTGTCCCCGCCTAATCACGTCAGATACTTGAGAGAGTGCTGCTCCTTACTCCGCTCCCTTTGTCCGGTCGGGGGTTCAAGTTCATTAACAGAGTTCAGAGTTCGAGTGAAGTTCATTAACAGAGTTCGAGTGAGTTGAGTGGAGTTCGAGTGAAGTGAATGGTTCTGGTGCCCTTGCTTATAGTGAAAGGTTTCAAGTACGGGAGCAAAAGAGAAGTCGAAAAACGGAAGCCCCGGAAAAAGAGGATTAATCGGTCTTAAGTCTTAATCAGCCTTGCCTTATTCATTCGTTCCGGTCAGCCTCAGATCTTGAATTCAAGATCAAAAGTTCACTCACCGTTCTTATATTCTTATGTTCTTATATTCCTAAATTGATTGATTAAAAAAGTCGAGTCATGAAATCTTTCGTAGTTTTGAATGCCATTCACGACTGATCTTAATTATTTGAAAAGTCGAGTCAAAAAAGCTTATATTCAACTTTAGAAAAGTCGAGTCAAATCTTAGTCGAGTCATGAGATCAGCATTTGACTCGACTTTCCTAATCAATCAATTTCGGAGTTTTGAATGCCATTCACGACTGATCTTAATTATTTGAAAAGTCGAGTCAAATCTTTACGGGAAAAGATCATTTGATGCTATATGCTTAACACATGCAAGAAGAACTGAAGGCAGAAGCCAAGGAAAAAAATCACTATCTGCTATATGCTTAACACATGCAGAAACTTAACTTAACTTAAGGGCACTTGTAATGTCATTAGTTTAGTGCCTGCTTCGTTAATTGTCCCGATCAAGCTCTGAGATTATACTCTTTCCATTCCCACGTCGCAGCCGCTCGTACCAGGAATGGAATGTACGCTACACCAGGAAGACCTACGGGATCTAGGTTACTCAGGAGAGGACGGAAATAGCTTTAGATTCATAAATCGGAGAAGATGGCCTTCCGGCGGGGTCGAAGAAGTAGCTCGCGAAGGAAGGAGCCCGTGAAAGCGCCCACTCGCGCGAGGCGTTTTGTTTTGCGTTTGGTGCCTTTCCACTTTGACTCGATTGGGCTCGGTCGATTGAAACCCTTGAACCACGAAGCAATTCCATTTATCGAGTGTTCAAATGACTCACTTTCCGTGCTTTAAAGACACGCCATAGCTTCTATTTTCGTACTGTGCCCCTTCCCTTACTAAAAGCTCTTCGCCAATTCGACTAACGTCTCACCTATCCAGTGGGTACCCTTCCCTTACTAAAAGCTCTTCGCCCCTGAACTGAGCTAGAGAAGAATGAAGGCTCTCTTGGGGGACTCAACTTCTTCCTTATTCAGAGTGAGTACCAGAACTGAAGAGAGCCCATGATCTGAGGGTGAAGAAAAGGTTAATAATCTCACCTATGTGACGAATCTGACCTAAATCAATTTCTCGGTCCGGATCAGAATCGTATGGACGAGCCTACCTCCTATCCCGAAAGGGTCAATTCTCAATTAAGGGTCTTGTCCCTCGCTAGCTACAGGCACTTGTCGGTTTGATTTGAGTTCGCTTCAACTCTTCTTTCTTCTTTATGTGATTATCCGATAGTTATTGATTTGAGGCCTTATCGGGATCCTGACCTCTGAACCCAGTTCTTTGCCCGCCCACGGAAAGGTCCTAGTGCGATTCAGTTGGTGGAAGAGATGGAGAAGTGGAACTTAATTATAAGACAAGACTGATCGTCACTCCACTTAAGAGGAGCACCTATGCCTACCTGACGATACTCACTGGGAGTCCACTATTAATTAAGTGGATTGCGGAGAATCAGAAGTGTAAGGTTACCTCTCGTGCTGCACCTTTGAGTTCAATCTTAGGCAAGGCAGCATGGGATGGGTTTTTGTTTTAATCATTCCTTTTCGGTGCCCTCTCCACCCTATTGGAATCAAATGCGGATAAATCAACAAACCTATTTATTATGTTACCGCCAGGCAGGCAGCTTCACTCTGATGGTTATCGCTTAGCATAGCATTTGAAGTAGTGCTAAAGCAGAAGAAGGGGCACGACCGTCAGTCAGCTAGAATCACTCTTTATTTAACACGAGAGGGCTATGCCTCTTTCACTCTGAACTCAAAGCCGAAGCTAGAATCTCCACCCAAGGCATCTTACCTTACTGGTGCTCTTTCTTCTTTAAGGTAGACTTTATAAGCTAAACTCAACCCAGGGTTGAGTCGTCTTGTTCAATAGGGAGACAGTGAAAAGTTTCAGGTTACTTGTGTAATAACATAAGACCTAGTTCCGGCCGGGGAAGCCTTCCCTGGTCTCTTCCACCATTACTAGATTTGCAAGAGACAGAGAGAGCATTAAACCAAGAAGAGCATCTACTCTTTCCATTCAAGCAAAAGTCGGTCCTCTCACCCTTTCGCATACAAGAAATAAGACTTGACAGGGGGCTCACTATCTCTTCTAATTCCCGGGCATGAGAGGGATCATAGTCGTATAAGTCACCAAACATTTCTTATTCTTTCTTATCAGAGCATATTCTATTGAATAGAAATTGGGGAGAGTGCGCGTCACTGCTCAGTATCTTCGCACCTCCATTCGTCTTATAAAGGATTCCTCTCATAGAGAGCACTTCTCCAAATCTAGACCTAGGGGCTCGTTCCTCTTCTCCTCAGGGTAAAGATAAGAGCAGTCACTCTATCAGCAAGTGCGGTAGGGCAGGGGTGGCGGTCAAAGAATCTTCTCTTACGAGAGCAGCAGATAAAGCAAAAGAAAGGCTTGAGGCCGAGTGGAAGGAGCTGGAGTTCAAGTACTCCAGTCGGGAGTGAAATATCTTTATTTGACTGACCTGACCGACCGGCTGCTTCCCTCTAGCTTCTCAAATGAGAGGACTGAGGAGAATCAGTTCATCTCCGCCAATCGACTATCGTCTCACCTATCTATATCCAGTGGGTACCCTTCGCCTACCTCTTTAGGCTCAGCTCTTCGCC
>JBBMJZ010020925.1:0-10716 GCA_037833815.1 Zingiber zerumbet | reverse complement strand
CGGGACTGGATCCTTTGGTCCGCAAAGGTTGGACCGAGCCTTTGCATTGGTGGGGGGCAATGGCCTCCCACCTGTTAACCGGTGGGGGCCATTGCCTCCCACCAATCCCCTTGTCCTGGTCCAGGAGCGGACCAGGATAAGGGGACCAAAGGATCCCATCCCTTCATGGTTGGTTCTAAGCCTGGATAAAGGAGGGTTACGTTAGATTGTCAGTTTAAACTTAGGAAAATGTTCAATAAATGGATTCATTAAACTATTATGCTAATGTTAGGTTGTTCCCTGAAGGAACGCAATGCAACGTCTAACTGTAACGTTTCGGCAAGGATTGCTACATCTCCAGAACTCGAGTGTAGTGTTAAATATGCAAGAGCTCGCATTACAGAGTTCAACTTAACATATCGATAAGGACCACTACATCTTCATGAGAACTTAGATATAGTGTTAAATAGGCAAGAGTTCTCACACCATAGGTTGGAAAAGAAGAAATATTATAGGAAAACTAATAATTTAAGATTTGAAATATGGAAACCCTGGTAAAGTAATGGAGGTAGTAGATACGATGATTAGGAGAAAAAGATAGTATTTTATGCGTACAAGAGATAATTGGTAGACGAAAAGGAAAAGATGATAGAGAACTTGAGTTTTAAGTTATGATACATAGGAAAGAGTAAAACAAGAAATAAAGTAAGTAGTGTTGTAAATAGTTCGTTAAAAGATGAATTTGTTGGAGTTAGAAAGGGGATAAAATTATAGCTCTCAAGATGGTAGTGGCGAAAGAAACTATGAGCGTAATTAGTATATATGCACCTTAAGTAAGATTAGATGAAGATATTAAATCAAGGTTTTGGGACGACCTAGATGAAGTATTACAAAATATTCTACCAAATAAAATGATTTTAATAGGAGATGATTTGATATGTCGGAGTGAAAATGAGGAATATGAGAAGATGTACGAGAGTTATGAGTTTGAAACAAGAAATGAAGAAGAGAAAACTATATTGAATTTTGCAATACCATATCACCTTATACTATTTAATACGTTTGTTAAGATAATAGAAGAGCACTTGGCCACGTTTAAAAGTGGGAATAATAAATCGTAAATTGACTTTCTTATGGTTAGGAAGAGTGATAGAAAGATTTGTAAAGATTGTAAGGTCATTCTAGAGAAAGCTCAGCTACCCAATATATGTTAGTAGTGTTGGATATACGCCTTAATCATAGTATCATTAGAAAGAAAAAATATACACGACTCAAAAAATTAAGTGGTAAAAGTTAAAAATCGGAAGCAAAACATATTTAAGGAGAAGGTAAGAGAAATATATAGGGACTCTAATATGACACAAGATAAGATGATATTAAACTTGAAAATAGTAGCCAAAAGTATACTTGGTGAGTCAAAGGGGCATGCACCACCAAGTAAGAAATTTTGGTGGTGGAATGAAAAAGTATATGAGAAAGTGAAGAAAAAACGAACGGTCTATAGGGAATTATATATTTGTAAGAATGAAGAAAACTTAAAAATATATATATATATAATATCCAAGAAAGAGGCTAAGAAAGCAGTGAATGAAGTAAAAAAAAATAAAATTTTTAAATGGTTATATTGAAAATTGGATACAAAAGAAGGGGAAAGAGACATTTATAGAATACTTAAAATGAGAGAGAGGAAGATAAGAGATCTTATCAAAATAAGATATATCAAAGATAAGTACTAGTAGATGTGGAGAAATAAAATAATAGTGGAAATGTATTTTTATCAACTTTTTAATGAAGGTTTAAGTAACCAACTTAACTTAGGTAATTTAAGTAGGTCAAATGAGTATAAAAATTTAAATTTTTATCGTAAAATTCAAAGTTCAGAAGTAGAACAAAATTTAAATGAGCTGTAAAATGAAAAATCTGTTGGACCAGATGATATATTTCTATAAAGGTATGGAAGTGCTTAAGGAAAATGACTTACAAAATTATTTAATATGATATTGAAAACGAAAAAAATGCTTGATCAAATGGAGGGTAAGTACTCTAGTTCCCTTATATAAGAGCAAGAGAGACGCACAAAATTATGCAAATTATAGAAGTATTAACTAGTGATTCATACCATGAAACTTTAAGAAAAGAGTAATAAAAAAAATATTGGAAGGAGACCACGGTGATCGAAAATCTATTTAGATTTATGCTTTGAAGGTTGACAATAGAAGTTATACATCTTCTCAGGCAACTAATTGAAAAGTATTGGAAGCAAAAGCAAAAGATATACACATGATATTCATTGACTTAGAAAAACCTTAGGATAAAGTTTTAAGAGAAATTATATGAGAATTCTATAAAAAAGAGGTGTTAGCGTAGCATATGTTGAACTAATTAAGGATATTTATGAGAATATAACGACCAAAGTGAATATTTCACGTGGATTAACTTAAACATTTCCAATAAAGATAGGATTACATGATTAGTTCTAAGTTCCTATCTTTTTACACTAATCATGGATGAACTCACCAGACACATTAAGACACAGTATCGTGCATGTTGTTTGTAGATGATAATGTTTTGGTAGATGAGACACATGAAGGAGTAAATGTTAAACTAGAATCTTGGCGAGAAACACTAGAAGTGAAAGATTTTAGGCTTAGTAGAGTAAAGACAAAATATATAAAATTTAAGTTTAACAATATTAGATGAAATAAGACAATTGTTAAGATAGGAGATGGCGAATTATCTAGAACTAAAAGCTTTAAGTATTTAGAATCATTTTTACAAAATGATGCGGAGATTGAGAGATATCTCTCACATAGAATACAAACACGATAGTTGAAATGGAGGAGAGCGTCGAGTGTTTTATATGATTGTAAAGTACCTCTAAAACTTAAAGAGAAGTTTTGCAAAACGATAATTAGACTTGCTATATTATATGACGCTAAATGTTGGATTATGACTCGAGCACATAATGTTATACTTGAGTTGGGTTAGTTTTGATGCGGTTGGTTAAACCAGTAATATAATGTTTAAGATAAATAAAAATTGATTTGATGTGTTATAATTGATCTATTTAATATGTAGCTTGGCCACATTGATAGGTGAAATGCTATTTGGAGGTCTAGTAAGAGGAAGTCCTAGAGCTGAGCTCCTAGTAGGTGAAGCCCTCATTGGAGGTTTAGCAAGGGAAGTGCTGAAGTGGAGGTCTAACAAGTGAAGTCCCAAAGGTGAGCTCTTGGCAGGTGAAGTCTCAACTAGAGGACTGAAATCCGAACTGGAGGTGTGACGAGTGGAGTCTTGAAGGCGGGTTCCTTGGAGGTAAAGTCTCAACTAGAGGCTTGACAAGTAAAATTCCAAAGGTAAAGTTCTTGGTAAATGAAGGACTGAAATACAGACCAGAGATCTAGCAAGTGGTGTCTTGAAGGTGGGCTCCTTGCAAATGAAATCCCAACTGGATCTCTGGCAAAGTTGATGATGATCATTCCGGAGGGAAACTAGCTTAATGAATCTGGATCGAACAAAACTCGAAGGTTGGAGGCTTATTGAAGTGAACTGGAGGGATCAAACACTATCGGTTGAAGGATATATGAGACGAGAGATAGATTTTTGGTAGGGGTTTTCTACTAACATGCAGTCTAGGTCGAAGTCGATGTGGTTGACTTTGTGATCAAATGATGGCTCATTGATTGAGAATAGAAGTGGTTTCTATTTTGGTTTGAGTCAATTGGATGATAGAATCAGTTGACTGAAAGAGCCTCATATGTTTTAATTCAACGAGAATAGTCGTGCTAACTTTATCTCTATAGATAAAACATGTTGGTGGATCACTCCTGAAATGCTGGTAACTTTCTCCTTAGTCAACTATTGGAAGTAGAAAACTTCTTTCAACACAAAATTACAAAATGTGATTACAAGAGAATGCTTAAGGTGTATAATATGTTTTTTCCAATTCTATTTTGCTAACTTTGAAGCCTCCCCCAAACCCTGCTTTTATAGCTTTCAAAATAACGTGATATAATCTAATATGGTGTCAATGAGTTAGTTGTTGCCTCCTCAGCCTTAGTTAATTGCCCCACGAGTCGAATGCTCCACCATTTAACTAGATTCCACGTCAATTGACTGGTGCAGCCCTTTCGACAGGTGCAACCCTCAAACCTTGAATTTTAGGGTTTTTGATTTTCCCCTTCTCACCAATCCACTAATGTCCAATGTTACTCGACTATCATCTCATTACAACCAATTCTAAAGTTGAGTGCGCTTATGATGAATTCTAGCATCGGCCCATGCGTACAGATCACGTAACTCTCATAGCTCACCTTGGTGTCTTACCATTGCAGTTTAACTTCACCTCTTGGTCATCTTTTGTTAGGTTAGGTTACTTTATCCCTTAGATGTGCACAAACTCTCAGCTTCTTCACATGCCATCGTTCATGTCTTCGTCTTTGTAGTTGGCCTAAATCGATTATTGTCCTCGTTGTTCTTCGATGCTTCTTAACTTGCGGTCCCTTTGTCGCCTTGTGCAACCTTCTTCAATCTTCATACCTTGAGCCATTGAGTGTGTCACCTTAGCCATGTTAAGTCATAAGCTTTCCAAGTTTCAGGTGTGTTTTTGTAAGTCCTTATACACTCAAACATACATTAAATCATAAGATAAACGTCTAATTTAAGTCCTTTGCTTAAATATCAAAATATTAGGTCACATTGGACTATTTGGGGTATGATTGCATCAAAAGTTGAGATTTTAGACAAGGGACCTTAGGGATCCGGAATCACCCAAAGCTAAGATCTCTTCTTAAAGTGCTCAAATCCTTTCTTCAAGGTCTTTTCTTGTAAGAAGAAGAAGCATAAGACGTTTCTCTACATCCAGATTCTTGTTGAGGAGAAAAGATAGTGGAAGTTTAAGGGGTGATCTATCCATGGATCTGTCAAACCGTTAAATTAATTGTGTTGATTTGTAATTGTTTATTCTTCCTTTGAATTTTCTTGTTTACATTTTCCACTGCACTAACTCCTTGTAGAGACAAAATCGATTCAAAGCGAGATCTTATTCTGCCTTGAGTATCTCTTAGTCCCATCATAAATTAGAGCTTGTGGAAGCTTGAGAATGACGAGAGTTTGTATTTTTATCTTTTGTGTTAAAACACTTAGCTCTTTTGTGCTCTCATTTGGAATCTTCTTGACTTTAACTTCCATCATTGTAAGAAGATATTGTAAGAGGTTTATCCACCTCTGATTGTTTGCTAAGATGGAGAAATTTAATGGTGCATTGGATGAGTGATCGACTTGTAGAATCATAGGTTGAGTTGGAGTCTGATACTGGCGAACCACATTAAACACTCCTGTTGGTTTGTCTTGACTTGCTTATTCATTCTTGTTTTATATTTTGCATATAGTAGCTATGCAAACTAATAATTGTAGAAATAAGATCGAGGTCAAATGAAGGTTATTCACCCCCTCTAGCCTTTTTGATGATCCAATAAGTCATATTAAAGCCCAACTACTTCTATAGAGCTAATCACCATGCGTACAAATTTCCGAGATGGCAGCTCAAGAGGGATATAGTACAGTGAGGCTCTGTTCTTTAACGATGTCAACTTTTACATTTTGGAAAGGTAGAATGAAATATTACTTAATGATGACAAGTTTTTGATATTTAGTTTACTGTGAAGGAAGGCGTTAAGATGAAGACAACCTCGAGTCTAGTAAGTGGACAATAGATATGAAGAAAATGCAAGCCAATACAAAAGCGATGTTAACATTGCAATGAGGGTTGGCACAGGACCAACTCACTAGAGTGGGATCTTTCAAGAGCACCAAGGAACTTTGGGAGAAGGTAATTGAGCTTCATGAAAGTACTTGTGACTCTAAAATAGTTAAAAAAAAGATTTATTTTAAAGTCAAATGCAGAAGGGTACCATGAATGACAGAGAAACTACAAGTAAATTTCATGAGAGGTTCAAGGAGATCCTTGACTAATTCCATTATAAGTGGTGAAAGTTTGGAGAACCGTGATTTCATAAGGTATTCTTTAAAATTTTTCTATGGTACAATCTTGTGGTTATCTATGGTGGATGCTTACAAGGTATCTAGGATCTTTCAACGGTAAGGTTGAACGAAAGAAAGGTTTTAGAGCTATGGTGGATGCCTATAAGCTATTAAGGGATCTTTCAACTGTAAGGTTGGATGAGCTACTCTGTGAATTTGAGTTTTATGAGCAAGCTAATCCTGTTCCAACGAGAAGGGTTTGACTTTGATTGCATACGAAAAGAAGTTAAAAAGAAGAATGAACTCTTGTTTGAATCAGACATGAAATTGAGAGTAGGTTGATGTCTCCGCAAGTGAAATGATCCATTTTGTGAAAGGAATGATAAGAAAGAGTAAGAAATTTGACAAAAGGGCGTAAAGAAGACATTCATTGATCTTTAGAAGAAATCTATATTTAAATCCAAGTCTAGCATAACATGATTTGAGTGTAATAGGAAAGATCACTACAAATCAAAGTGCTTGGAACCACTTAAGCAACAAGAAAAGTCTAAGAAGTAGAAGGCTTCCATAGCCACTTGGGATGACTCTTCTTCATTGGAATCCTTCGAGGAAGGAGCTGCAAGGGCCCTAACATATGACATTCAAGGTCAATGATCATGGAGTAGAAGAATCAAGGGATGACGATGAAATATTATCATGTAAATAGGAATCATCATGAAACAACAATGAGGTAACCTTATAGAGATTAAGATCAAGGCTCTTCCCAAGTTGAAAAACTTGAGGAAGAGAGAATGCATTTTTAACAAGTGGATGAGGTGAAGAAGAGCTTGGAATGGTACATGTTGGGCTCCAAGTATCTAGACATAATATTGAAAACCAACATACTATATGAAACAAGGCGGGTATTGGCTATGAGTCAAAGCAAAAGGATGTAGCAAACATTTCTCATATCGTTAGGAATTTCTTCTTTATGCCCAATACTGCCACCAAGGGGTCTTTAGAACTAGAATTGTGAAGGCTTTGTTACCTAAATAACTTTTTGTTAACTCCTTCAAACCCAATGTATGGGTACCAAAAAATTTAGTTTTCCATATTTTAATAGGTACAAGCCAAGAAAGAACACTTTGATAAATGGTTGGTGGATAGTGGGTGTTTAAGTCACCTTCGAGCATAAGGATAAGGAAAATGTTTCCTTGAGCGTAAGGACAAGGTAACATTGTGATTTCAATTTCATTATTAAGAAAGTGATGTTGGTAAAGGACATGAAATTAATTTACTAAGTATTAGTCAATTGGGTGAGGGTAGATACAATGCTTAGTTTCATTCAACCAAGTGCTTGGTAAAATACAATGAGCTAGATATACCTTATTAGTAGGAGATAGGAATGATAATATTTATTGTATCAATCTTCCCTGTTATTAATGTTTGTACCTAGTGTGTCGTGACTAAGAAAGAGAAAGCTTAGTCGTGGCATAAAAGATTGACACACTAACATGGGACAGATAGTAAAGGTGACCAAAAGAGATTTGGTTAAAGGCTTACCGAAGATTCGGTATCATAAGGGCAAATTATGTTGCTCATGCTAAAAGGTTAAGCAAGCCAAGGCTAATCATAAAAGTATAAATTTAGTTAATACTTAATACTACCATGCCTCTTGAACTTTTACATTTAGACTTATTTGATAGTCATGAAATAATCTCCTTGAATGGTAGTAGATATTGTTTTGTGCTAGTAGATGATGATACTAGATTTACATGGGTCCACTTCATGAAACATATGGAAGATACTTTAGAAATTCTAGTTAGTTTTTGTAAAAGGGTAGAGAATAAGATCTCAAGATTAACTAAATCTGAAGTGATCAGATTCTCTACAAGAATATCTGAAGTGATCATTTTAAAATATTTTGCTAGGAATAAGGTTATGTAAGTTTTCTTGTCCTAGAATACCTCAACAAAATAGGATAGTGAAGAGGAAAATCGTAGCGTACAAGTGGAGGCTAGGTATATTTTAAATGAATATTCACCATCTAGTTACCATTGTGTCGAGAAGATTAATGTTGCTTGCTATATCCAAAATAATATTTACCTACATAGGTTTTCAGAAATGACTCCTTACGAACTTTGTTTAGAAAAGTTCCTAAAATTAAATATCTTAGCGTGTTTGGTTGTAATATCTATATCCTAAATACTAACAGTAAGGATTAGTTAGAATTTTTTTGACCAAGGCAGACGAATGTATACTACTGTACGATCAGGAGCTGGAAGCATTGCGGCGCATTAGAGTTGGTGGAAGAAATTAGCCTGCAAAGGCCAAGGAGCTGGAGAAGTTCAAAGATAAGTATGGAGAGAAGGTACTGCCTCTATATAGTTCTTTGGATTACGCCGTCGAGGGGCGCTTCGTGATTGAAGGTAGAAGAGGTTTTGCAGCCTTGCTGCTGCAGATGGCAGTGATGGAAGCAGCAAAACATTTTCAAAGGGAGACTGAATTGTAGATTAAAGGCCACATTAATTTCATCCTGCTCGAAACTCTTCATGATAACCTATTGCTTGAACATTGAAACAATTTCCACTGTTCCACCATTGTAACCTGTCGTTCTAGCTCTTTGTTGCATCCATGATGGGTCCACTATCCTCAAAGTTAAGAGATGCCTTGGGTCTTCAATTGTATTTGTGTCCATTTAGTATCCGCTCCTTTGTTAATCCACCATGCCAAGCAGTTCTGATGTCTTAATCAGTCAGAAAACCTTGAGCTTTCCTGGAAAACTACTTGGAAGATAGAGGTAATGTAATTTTCATTTTGCCTTAGCATATTTTCGATAATATGGAATCCTAGTTGTTTTTCTAGTAAAGATCAGTTTTAACGTATACTAGTTGCTTTGGGCATTTTCATTATTTAACTTCCGTCTTAATTGATCTAAAATAATCTGCTCTACATTATTTTGCTTACCATGCTGTAGTACAAGCATAGGCTTAGCTGTGCCTTGTTGAATGTTTAAGTTATTACCAAGTATTAGGCGCTTGATTGTTGTAACTTTACATTTTGGCCAAGTGTTGAATATTTCATTAATGATAAGGGAATACTTGCATGCATCTGGAAACAATAGGCATCTTCCCAATAATATAATAATTTCCCAAAATAGAAGATATCACCTTAAACGGTAATGTAGCTTTAAAAATCCTGCCATTGCAGAAATGAAGATGCTTCTGCTCGTGTCACTTTGAAAACAAACCTTCATAGTCGCATATTTCAGGAAATAATGTCCATCTTGGCAAATGGTATAAGAAAGCTCCAAAAGTAGATAATAGATTAAACAAAAGGGCGATCTATCTAAAAAAAACTCACCATCGTGCCATTTTACTGTAATGAGTTTCCTTCCATGGCTCAAATCATTGACTACCTGCTCAGAAAAGGAGCAACCTTACCATCTTGCGAAGCTAATAGCGTTTAGAAAATAAGCCATTGTTATTCATGCAAATTATTGCCCATTTTTTGTCACGGAAGCAAGATTATATTAATATCTAAGTGGGGCAATAATTGAACTCCTAATATGAGATGCTTTCATAATATAGATACCTAAGGCGTAGCATAGACGGTGGGCGTATGACATCTCTAGCTGGGTCAATTCTCAGGAACTGACGATCTGGGGTTTATCTCACCATGTGCCTATGGCTTATGTATTTATATAAACCTCCCTTTATATCTATAGGGCCGGCACTAAATGACCGTTAAAGTAATAGATTTACCATTTTGAATAATGAAACTTCGATTATAGTGACCTACCATTGTCAAACTTTGATGCCAACAAAAAATACTCTACAAATGTTATTTCATAACACAAAATGTCTTGGCTTTGCATAAAATGATATCAAGTGGAGCCGCTTGTAACTTCGCCTTAGGCTTGTATTTAATTACTAGATTGGTTATATTTGATTTACATTTCTAAATCTCCCGTTTGAAATTGAATTTATTGTAAATATCATTTTTATCAATTGAAAAGTTATTATTGGTATTATAATGCACAGATAAATTATCACTTTTAAATCTAACGATGGAGAAGTAATGGGATGGAGGGTGGCTCCACACAAACCTTTTGGAAATCTAGTGAATTTAATAAATATTCAATTTTTATTTTTTTTCGCCTTCCATCTTGTATTTTCGTTTTTTTACTGGACTAGTAAAGTTTTAAAATTATCTGTAGGGAAATAGGTTGCTAAATATGTAAACGTGCAGTAGAAAAATCCTATTTTCTCTAGAAGATTCATGCGAAGAGAAACAAAATTTTATACTAAGTAAGATCTAAAGACATGATAGAGTTATACCTTTGAAGCGTGCTCACGATCTCCCGACAGTTCGGATCACAACACGATCAATTGTTCGCGCCTCTACGGTATCCACACGAACAAGCCTTGTCTTCATTTGTCTCACAAACTCAACAAGATGAAGAAGAAAACCACACAAGGTTCTGCTAACAACCCTTGATGTGTTTCGGCCAAGAAGAGAAAGGAAGAAGAAGAAGAATGCCAAGGATCTCAATTCATGCAAATTTATCAAAAAAATATCATACAAAATGATATTTATACTCATCACATGAATATCAAAAGTCAAAACTCTTTCATCTTCTAATCCAATGGCGTACAATCAACCATTCAATCTAATGGTTGAATTTTGACCATTCAACTTTCTTGGTGAACTCAAGTTCACCCAATGAGTCTAACCCATTGGTTCCCATGCAATTGAACTCAATCCAATGATTGGATC
>JBBMJZ010020914.1:0-10716 GCA_037833815.1 Zingiber zerumbet | reverse complement strand
TTGCCACCGAGTTTCGAACCTGAGGCCTGATTGCAGCAACACCCGCTACATACCAACCCGGATGTACCCCGGGGACATCCGGGTTAATTAGTTAATGACATTAACTATGTCATTAGTTAATGTTTATACCATTAGTCGACTTAGATAATTTTAGTTAACTGGTGTGCCTTGCAGTTAACTCAAATTATAATAAAAAACTTCTCTTCTCGAGCAACAAGTTGACATTTAACTACAACATCAACTTGGCTAATCAATCAACTATGACACTAGTACATGTTGATTGAACTTTCTCGCTCTAAAACTAAATCATTGACTTTGATCCAGAACACTCATTCTCTACTCAAGTTTGTGCCTAAGGAGAAAACTTCTACCCAAAATGTCAAAATTATATTTCTCTCGTTTCTCTCATCTTACATGTTTTTGTGTTGAACATGCTCCTTCCCTTGAGATCTCAATAGGCCTTCATACTTGGAGCTTCTGCCTTCAAGTCCTTGGGTCACTTAAGCCAACATCTCTTCATACATGTAGATGACTTTCGACATTTGTCCAACCTATCAAGAGTTCCACCTCCGGATTTGCTAGGAGTTCATTCTTTCAGGGCTTCTTGTTTGCTATGGTCCACTTGAACTTTTCATGTGCTAGAGGTTCATTGGACTTATTTTGGCTAGAGTTCGCTCTTTCAAGATTTTTTTATTTGCTAAGTCCTCTTGAACTAATATATGGCAGGAGTTCACTCCTTAAGACTTCTTGTCTGCTAAGATTCATTTGGACTTCTTTTGTTAGGAGTTTACTCCTTTGAGATTTCTCATTTGTCAAGATCCACTTACTTTTGCAAAGAGTTTACTTCTTATATGCCAAGATATACTTTGGACTTTTCATCTAACAAGAGTTCACTCATTTGGGCGTCTCATTTACTAGAAGTTGACTTTTCTAAGACTTTTCTCATCTGCAACCACAATTCTTTTAAGATCCTGCATTTGCACACTTGATACAAATCAACACAATTGATAAACGAGGCATCTCGGTCAACAAAGATCTTATCAATATGAGTCCCGGGGAAGGGCTGGGTCACATTGGATTTTTTGTAGACAGCCCTGCATTTCAAGTGACTATTTTCAAATTCAAGCTTGGGACCACAAGGTCACATGACAGAATAGTTTTGTCAAAATATAAATAATGTTCACTTAAATATTCTTCTAAAAGTTTTGTCAACCGCATCAAAAACAATGCAATCCAATGTAAGTATGATTGCATTAATAGTCTCCCACTCAAGTCAAGACTCCTAGGGACAAATTGCACTAATAATGTTTCCTTTTTTGATGCTTGACAAACTCTTTAAGTTAGCACAAAAGAAACATAAGTTAAAAAGGTTGAATACCATTTTCTCCTCTATATACCTTCCTCATCCTTAACAAGGGCAAGATACTAACTTGAAAAGAATGTTATCCTTTATTTTTCCTCTTTCCACAAGAGTAAGTAGCTAACTTTCTCATCTCACCCTTTATTTAACCCTTTTGACATACATGAAAAGAAAATAATTTTTGAAAAAGTTTATTTATATGAAAAATGAACAGAAAAAATAATAAATAAATATAAAGTCATCTCATGTAAATTAGGAAATCTCCCCCCTTAAAAGATAGCTCTCCAAAAATAAAATTATTTCAAACTTCTAGATACAGATAATCATGAATACATTAGAAAACCTCCTCTGTTTACTGCATCAACTATGAATGGTTAGAAAATAATATTCATGAAACAATGAACCTTGTTTATGTTTAGGGCAATCAACCTATCGAGCAATCAGTTGATTGAATATTTTGGCAGTCGACTCAGTTGACTATATCTAGTGTTAGTTAGGCAACTCTATTTCTACTTTAGTTAATTAAATTTTGATAATTTCAGCAGTTGAACTTTAAAAATTCATTTAAAAATTGACCACCAAACCAACTAGTGTCCAACATGAAAATTGACCAGTCAACTAATTGACCATTTAGTCAATGCGTTTACACATAGAGCCAATCGACTGAATCTTAACGAAATAAATGCCAATTATTTTGAAAGCATTATTTTTCTTTGAAAATTCAAAACAATAATTTTTTATACAATGTAATTTTAGACATTCTCAAACAATCTTAATATCTCACTTTTTGTACTAGATGTTGGAGTACACAAACTAAATAAATTTTTTATTAAGTGAGATAAGATGCATATGAAAAAATTAGAATATAATAAAAAATAATATGTCCGATTACTAAGGTCAAGCTAACTGTTTTTCCTTATTGACATTTCTCATGTTATTTAATGGATGTGATTCTATGGAACTCAAAAGTTGTTGGTTCCAACTAGATTCATAAGATAGTCTCTTGGGATGATTTTCCTAGACATCAGTCTTAATCCATTGGATTAAAGTATCATTGTAGTAAATAAAATCCTATACTAAAAGATACTTTGGCTTCCTTTTGTGGATTCATTCATAACCTAAACCATACCATTGATGGCTAGCCACATGCTTTCTAGTCATAGTTAAGTTATGATTTTGAAAAATGTTTTGTTTTTCATGCATATGCAATCAATTAACTCTACTCATGATGCCACTTAATTTCTCTTTTAATCATCTGACTATTTCTCTAGATTTTTCCAAATGTGAGTGCAAATATAAATCATATGATGTAAATATAAATCCTGTCTTCTCAAATCTGTGTTTTGACCTTTTGTTGTCTTTTCATATCTTCATTGGTTTTGAGTTCTTCTTTGTCTTGGTCTTTACTTGAGGGCACCCATATTTATACTAGTCTTTTCATGCAAGCAAAACATATTATATAAAAAGGATAGTTCGGTGCACGATGCTGCCGCTAATGCAGGGTTTGGGAAGGGTCAGACTACATTGGGTCTATTGTACATAATCTTATATTGCATTGCAAGAAGCTGTTTTTGTGACTCGAACCTCTGACCACCAGTTCACATGACACTTTACCGTTGCGCTAAGGCTCCCTTTCAAGCAAAACATATTATATGCATTTTAAATTTAAATATGCCTTTTGATGTCATAGATGAGATACTTAAAGAGGTATCTTGTTGATCAAATGTTGATTTGTTTTCCTCCAATCATTGACAATTTGAAATAAGATGATTCTTCTTCTATGTCGTGTTGTTGTAGAGCTTGTGGAAGTGATTTTGCTACATGAGCCCTTGCGTTTGTTTACTCTGCTTTTGATATCCCTGCACTGAGAAGTTAATTGCAGATTCTGATGTTGTTATGTTAGTGAGATCTTCTCATGGAGATTAACCATCTTGTCTCATAGCTTCTTTGCATTCTGATATTCTCCTATTTTGTGCAATGACTGAGGCAAAACATTTATTAACAAATCTATTACCTTATTACTTTTGATTTGCCTTAGATTTGTTCATTTGTTCTTCTGACTTCTTTCTTGATTATTAGGGTTCAAATTGATTTATCATAACTATCTAACAATCAAAGTCTACTTGAATGTAGCATTTCATCGGTGACTTTCAATAAACAATTTTTTTTTGCATCAAAGGCTGGAGGAATATCAATACTGTAGCTGAGCTATAGTTCCATTTTAAAAAGAATTTAAAATTTTGTTTTGTCAGTTGTTGGGATCACAGTGCATCTTAGACCTATAAATTTAAATTCCCTTTTTCTACTCTTGGCGAAAATTGGTTGCCAGTTCAAATGTCAAAATTAATGTAGCGGAAAGATATAAGATAAACACAATGCTAAGATAGATATTTTATGTGGTTCGGATCCTAGGCTCTTACTCCATAGTCTATGACTCGTTAGTCGAGCCACTCCTCAAAACTATTAATTGAAATGATTTTTTCTTTCTAGAGGTGGAGAAACCTCATAAAGCATTAGTTCTTTTTTACAGGGTTTAGAATGAAATACAAGAGAGAAACTACCAAAATGAAATCAGATTGTCTGATATAACTCTTCATTGGATAGATTATAGCACTTCAGAACACTAGAACCATAACAATAGTCACATAAATTAGTAGTAGGCGGACCAGATGCCTTTTGCCCATAGTGGCTTTGCTCTTTATTTATAGAGTGAGTCACACTTAACTTCAATAAACATCAAACCCTTGTCTTCTCTTCCTTGTCTTGTACTTTCTCCTTTTTGAAGAGTAAGGAGCTATGTGGTCTAGTGAAGATTTTGAAAGTAATAAATAAGAGTATACAGGGAAGAATAACAGATCTTTTCAGGAAGTGTTAGCTTCTGATTTTTTACTTTGGCAATAGTATGGAAAAGAATATTATGTTGAAATTTGGAGAGAAGAGGCATTGGATCCAGGGAGGCCTATGCTATCACCTCAAATGCAGTCTCCACCCAAGGGCATTAGAAAAAAGATAACCTTAAAAAGTGAAGCCTTAATTTTGACAGTTTTGGTTCCAAGTTAAAAGTGATGAAATTGTACTACTCTGAATAAAAAAGAACAATATCACGTATATGTAATGCATATATGACTCTTACATAGCAAATACTGCGAAACAATATCTCATGTAGAACTGAACATATACATTATAACAATCACAATTATAAGGCTAACACACATAAAAGAAAAGGTTATGCTTTGCATGGTTTATCAGTGTAAAAAAAATTTTAATGCTTGTATTTTTATGGGAACAAAGGATGATACACGGAAGTAGTTCCCATCAGAGTCAGAATTCAAAATACTGAAACTGTTTCTGTTACTTCTTTACTAATTTGTTTATATTCTTTTTTATGCTTCTTCACAATGGTTCCTGAAATGTTACCTGATAATATGTATTTCTTTTTCCTGCAGAGAAACAACCTTCCAGTTGTAAGACAGTATTTAGAGACTTTTGCGATACAAATTTATTTAAAATTTCCATCTTTGGTGAGTGTTTCAAGTCTCAATAAGGAAATTATGCTAGGGGAAATTATGATTGAGGTTTATCACATATACGGGGAATTCCTCGCTTGTTTATCTATTACAAGTTTCAAATGTTCTTAAACCAAAAAGAAAATGTTTCAAATGTCCTAATTAGTTATAGGGGTGTCGGCTGTGAGCACATATATCAAATGTTTGACATCATAAAATGAAGATTTGGATTGAATAGTCTGACCAGTAGAAGAAAATTACAATCTCATTTTAGTCTGTTATTAGAATGGTTTGATTTCTAGTCCTTTAATCATAGTTACCGTGGTCAAATATTAAAAGAAACTCTCCTTAATTTATCCCTTTTAAAACCAAAAAATTTCTAATTGAATCTCAACGATCATTAATTGAAAAAGAGTACATTGATAATTGATTTTCATTAAGAAACACTGAACATGTTATGAATACTTTTATCTTGACAAGTGATCCTTTCCTTGAGACACAAGAAGCTCTAAGCAAAGTATAACTTTATGTGACCCAATCAGTGAGTACCCAACATTACCTAATCATATAACTACTAGAGTTCTTACTACATTTAGTGCTCCATCCCAAGATTGGTCATTCTTACATTGTACAACTAGAGAAAATTGTGGTTGCACATATTGAGGAAAAACTTCGAGAGACACGTTCAACATGGTATGACATAAGCGACCATAAAATGCCTTGGGTAGGCAATGTGAGAGAGACCAAAGAAGACTTATTAGCAATGATACAAGGTAAAATAGGAGGCAATTGGTGGGATGAAGATTTGGTTATTATTGTTGTTGTTTTTATGGTTATCTTTCTATAACTTATTTAGCCGATCGCTCTTAGTGGGATAAAGACTTAGTTGTCGTCGTTGATGTTCTATAACTTATTTGTAAATTTTTATAAATTAATGAGTCAATATATAATTCATTAATATTAGTCATTTTTAATTTAATTTGCTTTTTTATTGAATTTTAATATCAATGGCCTTGGCCTTTGCCTAAGTGCCCACCAACCTCATAGGTAGTAGGCAGTGGGTTGATTGCCTTATATTAGCTTGGATGTGACTTCCTAGGAGTCCAAGGAGCAAAATTATGGTATCATTTTATTTTAATTTATTTTTTGACAATGGTAGGGTCATAAATTGTATATGTAAAAATACCTTGATGCCTAAAAAACTCATTTTCCCTGAAATATACTAATGCCTCCTCTGAATTAGAATATTCTAGTCATTTCCTGTTAAAAAAGAACTCTCATTAAGTATAAAATTATCATTATATTGAGAAAACACCTTAATATCCATTTAAATTCAAAATATTTATTTTTATTGATTTTGGTCTTAAAAATTTAATGATACTTTTGTTTGTCTAAGATACTTAAGTTTCAAACCTCAAAGAAAACTATAAAGAAGGATATAATGGCATATGGATCGGTGTCTTTTGGGTATGTAACAAAAAGGAGGGGGACTTGTTCTGAAGAAACAAACTGTGGTGCATGATTTGAGTAAAAAAAACAAAACCTATGTGCATCCTTTGGGCAATTTGCCCAATATCTATAGTGTTACTGTATCAATTTCTTTTCCTTTTAAATTGGGGAACACATTTCTGGAATCGAATGTTGTAGCATATAGAGTTACTTGAAGTTGCAATATCTGGATTCTGTTATCATTGCACAAAGAAGTTTCGCTTTTCTTCCTAATCTTCAATTTTCTTAGTTGACAAGGCTGCATGTATAGATGTTTGCATTTATTAAAGGGGAAAATGCTATGTGTCTCTTTGTTTCCTTTTGCAAGTTGTAACTGTAGCTGGAACTTAAGTGCTTTGGTAATATATGTCATAATTGTTTCAGGCCGAAGAGCAATTAATTCCTATTTTTCACAACTATAACATGCGGCCACAGGTAATTTAGTGCTACTAATTTAAAAATCTTATCTCAATTCTGATCAACTAAAAGGATGACTGCTTCGTCTAGGCACTTTCTTCATATGTATTTATAGCAGCTAATGTGATACGTCATGAAAGTGACCTTGTTGCCCAAAGAATACATTTAAATGAATTATTTCCTCCAATAATTCCATTATTAACCTCACATCATCACAGTCTACGTGGTTTTACTCAGGTACTGTATTTGCTTCATTCAGGTTGTGAAATTTTCTAGCATTTGTAATCATATTAGATTCTCTTGGATTCTCATCCTTTGATGTTTCAGCTACTTGTTTATCATGTTTTATGCAAATTGTGGCCGATTATGATAAATAATGGTTCAGAAGTTGCATTGCTAGCGGAGAAGTGTTTTGGGGATTTGAGATTATATTTGGCAGAAAATACAGACTGTGTCAAGTATGATTTTTATCTATTTTTCTAGCTGATTTTATTTTGTTATCAAATTTTTTTCCTAACCATTTATTAATTGAGCATTTGGTTTTCAAGAAAGTTATGGAACTATTTGGCTTGATCCATACCTGTTTTCCAACTACGTTGGTTTGATGTTAATATTGCTTGTTTTCCAACTCATTGCCTTCTACATGTTGAAAGCTTATGTTTCCTAAGAACTTGTTCCTGATGCAATTGGCTTGTGATCATGGATGACCATAGTATGAATTGTGTATTGATGTTTGAGTAATATGTTTGCTATTGAAACATGTTTCGGAGGTTGGGGAGATTATTGGTATAATTGACACCAAGTCAAGGTTTATCGGGTACTTCAAATGGAAAAGTCCAGTAAGAGAGTGGACAATGGAAGTCCAAACATCTGAAGGTGGATATGATGTTTGGCAGTTGATGAAAAGTCAAGGCAAGTCGATGAGGACCGAATGTTTGACACGTGAAGAAAGGTTGGTATGTCATTGAGGACTAGATACTTGATAGTGGAAGTCCTAAATCAATGGTGATTGAACTTTAGGAAGTTGAAGTCTCGAAAGCATAGAGGCTTCTTGGTTACTGAAGTCATAGAGACGAGAAGTCTCTTGGCATAAGAAGTCATAGTAAGCTGAGGTCAATCGAATACTAGATAACGATAAATTCTTGGTAAGTTGAGATCGATTTGTACTAAGTAGACAAGGAAGGCCCAAAGATATGGAGTCTTTTGCCTCGACACAGATTCAGGGTTGGAATCACAGTGGTAGTCAATTGATGAAAATAATCCAATCGATTGAGTCGATTGATGAATCTGAAAGCACAAAGTTATGATATGGTTGAATTCGGCTATACAACAGTGGAGGAAATGATTTATAGGGTTTCTAACTCGACTCGTGAATCTAAAACCATGAAATTATAATTTGGACAGGGTTTGAGTAGTTAACTCAAATAGAACACAAAACAACTAGAATGTTTTTGTTTAGGTTTTGTCTGCCTATTAACAAGACCATAGTTGTCAAAAGCACAAGGCGTAAAAAAACGCTCAAGGGCTTAAAGCGCAAGGTGAAGCGTAGGCTTTACGGGAAAAAGCATAATAAACAAAAGGACTATTATATTTATTAAAAGTCTTTGAAAATGTCTTTAAAAATCTAAATAATCATAAACAAAATATTCTTTAATAAAACTTTAGATTATTCAAAAAACTAAAAATAAATCAAAAGTCTTTGAAAATATGATAGATAAAATATTAAATATCAAAATAATCATCTTCATTGTTCAAATCTACGTCATCATCTCCATCGCCTGATTTGTATCCATCTATATTTTTTTCTTCAGTTTCATCATCAAGGTTAATTTCTTCTTCATTTACAAGACTAGTTTGAGCTGAAGATTGTTTTCTTTTTGCTGATGCAGATGATGATGCCCCTTTTGAAGAAGACACATTTCGAGATTGAAAGTCATATGCACCAACCCTAATCATTATCATTGTCTTTATCACTGTCATCCAATTTTCCCGACAACCATTCATTACTATGATCTATCTTTGACAAAGTAATAGGATCAATCTTATCTCGCATGTTATATATCTTCTCCTTAAAGCTCTATTGTACTTGATATATACCAAATCATTTAATCGTTGTTGAGACAACCTATTTCTTTTCTTAGAATGTATCTACAAAAAAAATTATAAAGTAAAAGGCTAAGTTCATAATATAAATTTTAATATGTATTAAAAAAATTCCAACTTACATGTTCAAAAACATTCCAACTACGTTCACAGCCTGAAAAAGAGCATGTGAGGTTTAAAATCTTCATTGCAAATGTTTTTAATTCAGGCGTTGATGCATCATAAGAAGACCACCAATCAACTTGAAATACAAAAATATATAAATTATAAAATTAACTTTATTCTCATCCAATATTGATATTGCACAATATATTATTTACAAATTTACATGGTGATTTTAAAGTTCTTTGTCGGATAGCCATTGACAAATCAAAAAGTCCTACTTGTATTTTTCCAATTGATTCGTGATCTTATCTTATAAACCCTCACCTCTCACCAATCTAGATATGCACTTGTACAAACCCTCCATCACTTCTGTATCATTTTCTATGTAGAGTTTGTGTAAAAACACTCTAGATTCAAGAAATATCCGACTGCTTGCAAAGCTTGATGGAGTTTGAACATTCCATTTTTTGTCAATGAATTCAAAAATGCTACGATATTTCTTTTCATTATTGTTAAATGACACAGCGATAGTTTCTTTGGCCCTGTCCATTGACTCATAAATATAACCCATAGGCGACCTTTTTTCACCGTCTACCAACTGTAATACTTTCACCAATGAGCAACTTTTAATGCAAAAACCATATTTTTCCAAAAATGAGGCATCAATATCGCTTCTGCTACATGGTTTCCTACATCCTCTTTAGAAAATCGACTAATTTGCCAACCTTTCAAATGTAAACATCTTTCTTAGATTTGCTTGTTATACATGAAACCACTTTAAAGTCAAAAAAGCGGTTGCAAAACGTGTCTTTACTGTTCTTACCATGTCTCTCTATCCCGTAAACTCTCTCATCATGCTCAATACTCGTGGTCTGTTGTAAATATAACCATTCATCATCAACATATGTTTCGTGCAATTTTTTGAGATGAGGAATTTTGAATATATCCTCGAGCAACAAATCTAAACAATGGTCTACACAAGGAGTCCAGTACAAGTGTGGAAATCAGTTTTCCAAAAGACGACTGAGCTACATTTTTTCTTCAATGCAATACACAAATTTAGAAAGTAACTCAAACATCTTGTTCGCTGTGTGAGAATAGCCTGAAGTATCAACTGATTCAATAAATATACTTCCTTTGGGACCATTCACCAAAAAATTTATAAGAGTCCTACCCTTTTTATCCATCCATTGATCTGCCATGATTGTGCACCCAAACTTAGCATGATCTTCTTCATGGGATCTGAGAAGTGAGTTCGTATTTGTCAACTCTTTCAAATACTTACTCTCACTTCATGATATGATGGAGGTTTCATCCCGATCCAAATTGTCCAATAACTTTAATACAAGACTCAAAAGAATCACATTTAACAACATTGAATTCCTGCATCATACATCCATTTTACAAATTTCTCAATTGCAATATCTCTTAACTAATTTTATTTTCATCAAATTGTCCTTTGTATTTTATTTTCATCAAATTGTCCTTTGTATTTTCATCAAATTGTCCCACTAAAGACCAACCCTGAGACTGCCGTAGACACATCCAAGGACATGGCTCTAAGGATGTGTCCACGGCAGTCTCAGGGTTGGTCGGCAGCAAAGCAGGATGAGGATGACGCTGATAAACCTGCAAAGGAGGAGACGAGGCTGGGGATGATAGAAGCGCCTCCGGAGGACAAAAGATAGTCACTGGTGCAGGTGGAGAGGGAGAAACCATGGACTGGGAAGCGGGAGA
>JBBMJZ010020904.1:0-10716 GCA_037833815.1 Zingiber zerumbet | reverse complement strand
ACACGCCGAGGAGTAGGAGTTTCATCTCCGAACCTCGTTACATCGTCGCGTGTTGAGGTTTGATCTTCTTCGTCTTTATTTCTTTGGTTTATTTTCTGCTGCGCTAACCATAATTTGTAGAAAGAAACGAAAGATTTGGGGCGGCTATTCACACCCCCCTCTCTAGTCGCATCCGACGATCCTAACAAAAAGGATGTAGGATATCTCCATTGGTATGGGGCCTTTTAGGGAGAGCCCAAGAGCAAAGTCATGAAGGCCTAGGCCCAAAGTGAATAATATCATATTATTGTGAATATATGTGAACATCCTTTAGGCACAACATACTTGTATACAAATATTTGGTTGTGGATTTCCTTAGGCTACGTTTGGTTGGGTGTAATGTAATGTAATGTAATGTAATGTAATGTAATGACTGGCGGCGGCGGGCTAGGGGTATATTCGGCATTCAAATTTTGGTTAAACTATGACCTCATAATGTAATCGGATTACATAGTATTTGCTTTGTAATACAGATTACAAAACTTCACTACCTTTTGTAATCAAGATTATATTACATTACAAATTTAAAAATAAACCAAATAAAATTAAAATAATCAGCCTTCTAATATAATCATAATTATATTACAAGATATATTATACCCCATCCAAAGCAACCTTAGTCTTTTATGTTCCTGGTTAATCTTTATAGGCAAGCTGCTTATCTAGATTCTTGAACATAGTTTCTAAATAATTATTCTTTTCATATTTATATATTATTTTTGGTATGATAAAATTTTGATATACCTATATATTTGTTTAATAGGAGCCGATGACCACTTTCTACCATAACAAAAATAGTTCACTTTTAGTGAAAATAATAAAAGATGGTACTTCTCCATCCACCCAGATGATTTTAAGAATTGCATTTGCACGAATCCTCTAGTTCGTAAATTACGGGCCAAGAGATGGTCTACTATTTTTGGGTCGTTGTTTTAGATGGACCCTACCTATTCACAGGTGGAGTCCATCCAAATCAAAGGTCAGAAAACAACGGACCATCTCCTGGTCCGTATTTTGTGGACCAGAAGATCTCCCCTGTTTGAATCCCATTATGATATACTCGGTCGCAGGTTTAATTATATTGGTGGATTAGGATTAAGAATCAAACTACCATCAAAGACATACCAAAATTCGACATCTACTATTCTTATGAGAGACAAATTGTTGCACAAGAGGTATAGATATCTCAACTAAAACATGAAATGAAGATAATGTAAGAGAGTCTAATGAGAAATCAAGACACAAGAAATATTTAAATAGCTTCTTATATAATATTAATCTAGTGGATTACACGAACAATGTAAGTTAACTTCTATCCACGAAGGAGAACTTCGTCTAAATACTTAGTGATAGTTTGGATTACTGGAACCGTCTGAGTTGACTTCTTAGTTATTTGACATTTATTTTTTTTTATCATTTTTGAATAATTTACTACTCTATGTGAAATTTTACCAACGAGGGTTATCTCAACTAGGAAAAGAAGACAAGTGGAAACTTAAATAAAAAAAGAATATATTTAAATTCGGGATTAGTGAAATATAAGGATGATTGAAGGGCACATCAAAGAGAATTCAATAGGAATCTCTTGTCTCAAATATATGGTGTAGTGGTAAAGCATTATGGGAACAAATAAAAAGATCAAGAATATTTTGAATATTAATTTTAAGTGTGCACAAGTTAATATTTTAAATTTATTTGATAGATGAATTAAAGAAAGATCATCTATTTATTTAGTCAATAAAAAAATTAATTTCTAATGCAGAATATTAAAAGAGTATCCTTTTATCTTTTAAAAATTATTACAACAACATTCTGCTTATAATTTTTTATTATCTAAAATACCCTTTTATGTTATACTTTAGAATTATTTTATACGAAATAGTATAACCTTAGAGTTGTTTTATATAAAATAATACCACCTCAAAGTAATTTTAACTCATTTTTCATCTTAAAATTAACTTTGTACAAAATAATTAATAGATTTTAAAAGAGAGTTGAGGACATAGATTTTAAAAAGAGCCCTTTTGATTTTTCTACCAAATTAATTCTTCAATTTTGGCTGTGTAATAATAAAGCTCCAGTTTCAACAATGGCCAATGAAAGGAAAGTCTCATGGAAGAACTTAAGGTGTCCTCTAATAAATCTAATAGATCAGGATTCGAGCCAGAGCTACGGCCTATTATAAGGATTTTTTTCTCCAGTGAGAAATAGGTTTAAAAATATTAATCATTTGGATGATCCTCCATTAACACTTTTTGATTTATCCTGATGATCGATGGAAAATTTCCATTGGGCCGGCTGATTGCCATCGGGATTAGTCGGTTCAAAAAGTTGAATATCTGGATTACCAAAACAAGAACTTGAGGAGACACTGAGTTGCCTTGCTCCTTCGTACAAAACTCTTAACATCCAAATCCATTCTTTTTATTTCTAATACCTGTTTATTACTGTAAAAAAATTGGTTTATCGTTTAAATATTTTATATCTAATTTTTCAGATCGTAATTAACTTGACAAATTTATAGTAAATAGCTAGCCTAAGACCTAACTGATCACACAGATATATATCAAATTAATACTTCAGCAGGAAATCAAATCATATATGTCCTATATACACCATAATATAGTTCATCATTTATTACTAGATTGGTATATGATATAGTACTACGTGCTATATATTTGTTCTTCTTCCAGCTGAACATATTATATATATCGAGAAGGATGCACGCATTGATGGATCAGTTAGGGATGAGCTTGAAAGGAGGCTTGGAAAGAGATGGAGTTGGATCATAACTTCCATAATCCTTTGTGTTCACCTTCATCAGCATCCTCCAACGAACAGCATGACTGTCATCAACTTCATCAGCTCTATTCTCAGATACTGCGTAATATTCCTGCCATTGATGAAAAAAAAGTATCAAGTTAAATTAATTAGCAGCTAATTCCTAACCCAAAAAACTAATAATCTTTGTTATAAAAACAAGAAAGTCTGCTATAAAATTAATAAAGTGAAGGAATAAAGAGCCGTTTTCATTACCTTGGTCATGGTTACTGAAGGAGCTGCATACTCGACAAAGTTCCTGCTTTCCCTCCCTGTGTGTGAGTGTGTGTGTGTGTGTATAGAAAATGAAGAAGGAATTAAGATCTTTTAGTCAAGAGAGTCATGAAATAATGGATTGAAGTTGTACCTACCTCCCAATGCTGTTGATGGAAGTGAAACCATGATGATGATCATGAAGATAATAAAGGTATGTTTTTGTGCCATTAAGGGCATCACCATACACTTCGATTTCTCAATCCCTTCAGTGCTTTTGCTCTCTGATCATCTACTTGATATGATTTCTCTGTTTTCTTGGATCTTTCAAGAACAAAGAGCAAACAGAAGAAGGAAAGAGACAGAGAGAGAGAGAGATTAATGTTACCTTGTCCTAATTAGCTTAGTTAATAGAAGGAGAATGCTGCAGACAGTGTTGGATATGGCCAAAGAAGTTGTGAAGAAAATTAGATAGTCAATTCTTTATACGTGACAATGCAAATCTCACTCGACTCTTTTTTTAAACAAAAAAAAGGAGGAGAAAAATAAATATTGGAAAGAGGAAGCCGGCACTTTCTCTTTGGACCATGCTTTAAGACAACTCTATGCTGTCTAGCTTAGCCATTACTTTAAGACTGGGTATATATAAAATATATACAACTTTAACCTTGTTTATTAGGGATGATAATATATATAATTAACTACAATGGAGAAAACACAAATTAAAGGAAAATACGTATTCATTGCAACAAGCTTTACAAGTGAGAGTGAGCCACTAGGGAGGAATCATTCCCTTTAAAATGTATAGCCGGGTCTGTCCAAGAATAAAGCTGATGAGAAGAACTAGGAATTCAATGCTGACCACCAAGTATATCCTATCCAAGGACCTCGATTGAGATGGCGAAATTCCATTCGAGGAATATCGATTGAAATGTATAGGTTTATATAAATTAAGCTTGCCTCATACACATTAATTTGCTCAATGTAGGTCCTCGGTTCTTATCTCGACCAGAATGCTTTGGCCTTAATCATATATGCATAGTGGGGATATTGGAATCATGTCATATAAAGGCAACCATATACTAATTATTAAGGAACAAAAAAGGTGAAGCATATATATACCTTTGAATTAACAAATTAAAGAGAGTTGAATAGTTAATGAGTGACTTGATTTAAAATTATTAGTTGAGCAAAGTTGTGTTCGCGGGCTAACAAAGACGCTAAGAAGTGGTATTGCACCAAGAGCAAAATATATACATATATAATTCGAAAAAAAGGGTTTGTGAGTGAGTGAGTGGGGTGCACTTTAAGCTTTGGGATTGCTTCAACTCGACGACTACAAGACAATAGTGGAGAATAAAGGCAGATACCACCATGTCGAAAGTTATGATGTACTCACTTGAATATTAATTCTTTATAGTACTTTTGACTGTTTGATTCATATATTTTTTATTGTTTTAGAAAACAAAGAAATAAAATTAAAATTAAAGAATTTGATGATCACATGCTAACTTAATAGCTGACAAAATCTATCTTTTATAAATATATACGAGACGGGTGTCACAATGAAGGTAAAAAAACCCAAACATTTGAACGTCACCACGTCTAGAAAAATGTTCGAGCACCATACCGATCCATGTAGGAGCATATAAAGGATGGAAATTCCTAATTAGGTATCTATCTGGGGAAAAACATACCCAGATGACAAGAGAAGCGTGTAACTAGTGCATGATTGAGTTCATAAACCAAGCCAATTACATTCGGCTTTATAAATATTACGTATCAATTGCATGGTTCTGTAGCACTTTTTTTCATGGTGCATGATCAGCATCGGGCCCGAGACCATGTAGGCATTTTTGTCCAAACAAACGTCGAAGCAGCTGGCAAAGCATTCAACTTCAGGTGTGGTCTTTGGTAAAACAGCCGCATAGAGAATCTGAAAACTATGACACGCTTCAGAACAAAACTTGTCAGCGCACTGAAGTCCTTCCTTTACTTTAGAACCTCTTGAAACCATATGAACATCTCCACAAGTTCCTGAAACATACTCATAAAACCAGCTCCAGCTATTAAAACAAAAGCAATTCTTGGAGAATTGACGATCTTATTATTGATGTGATCCTGACTCCAAAGGAATTAAGCTCCAATCTGATGGATAAGATTAAATTGGCACTAGTTATCTTTCCAGTGATGACAAGGACATCCCTTGTAAGGAAGAACAAGATGGCGGCAACTTGTAGAAAGCTGATTTTAGGTAAACTGTCAATTCTTCTATTAGGTGGGTCAGCATATAAACCTCCTCAGCATGATTTCTAGTTGACCAGCCCTCAATAATCCTGCAAGTGTTAGCATATGAATGTTTTTAGGGAAAAAAAAATTATGATCATATGAGTACAGAATCATAGTGCTTATAATCATGCATTATTTAAAATCATATAGGGGCAGTTCTAGATCCATTTTGAAATAGATAGTGTCATCTCAAAATGTAAAGCACTTTCTGCAGTGTTTTTGAAATTCTACATATGAATCATCAGCATCCAATAAGTGATATTGGTTTAATTGCTCAGGATCTAGGTAAGAGGAGAAACTAGATTGGCTTTAATCCCAACATGACTTTTTTTGTTCTATTTCTTTTTCTCAAATTTGCTTTTGTTTGTCCAATACAATAATTACAAGTTGCAAAGGTAGCATGTATTTAACATTCCTTTTCACGTTGTCTCCAACGATATAATGTACAATTATGGTGCAACAATTTGGGTCATAAAGGGTTGATCCTCTAATGATCCATTACTAAACAGATAAACGTGTCAGTTCATCTATGACTCAGATGCTCTATCTAAGCTATAAATATATAATATAAAGTTATGAATACATCTTATTATTCCACATAGTTCAAAGGACTATGTTTTTAATCTATCTGTAATAATTCAAAACCATATATTCTCTCTTTTTTTTCTTTCTTTTTTTTTTTTGAGTTTACTAAATGGGTCATGTTGTACCAACCATTTATGACTCATCTATATAATTTAAATAATGAGGTACAGTAAATGATTTGCCCGTATATGACATGAGTTGGGTATGAGTTTGTATTAAATGAGTTGCAGCTTAATGAGACATTCCCCATTTATGACCCACCAACTCAAATTACCAACCATATATTGATATCTTATGCTAATTCATTACTTTAGCTAGCAGACAAAGTAGGAAGGTGCAAGTGTACCTCCACATTGTTCTAACTTCTAACATGCGAACTTGTTAAGTTAGAGAGGCCCTGATAATGGCCAACATTAACGCACCACTCGTAAGAGTGAATGCCAGCCAATGATTCATTCAACTTAAACGCATAAGTGCTGCCATTAAACCCTACACCCTAACTGATAAGGAAAAATACAAACAAAAAACAAAATTACCAATTTATATAAGCCAAACAAGTTGTGCCACACAAATAGGGAAAATATACTTCATATAGCCAAAATACATCTTTAGTATAATCAATCTTTTAATGCAACAAAAATATCATGTATTCATCCACCTTGTGCGCATAGATAATGAAAGATACTACAACAACAACAACAAAGTTTTATCCTACTAGGTGAAATAAGCTTTATCCTACTAGGTGAAATCTATTATATGGATCTTCTTATACCATTAGGCCCATGGTTGAAGAAAGTTGGTAATAAATAATCAAAATAGAAGAGACTATTATTACCTTGCACTTGCTTTTGAATCAATGCTGCAATCAGAAAATAATACTTTCAGAAAAGGTTGCAAATCTGCAGAAGGGAGTGGTCCCGTGCCAACATTTTCTATGCAATAGCCACTAGAACTCCAAGATTTTGAACTTAAGAAAACCAGAAGTAGCATTGGAGTCCCTGAATTCATGTCCCTAACAATTATCCGGTATGAAAGTTCATCTTCTGCACTTTCTAGTAGCAAATTGGCAAAAACTCTCTGCAAAGTGTGATTTCTAAAAAAGTATGCATTCAGCTGTTACGAACATAGTTTGAGTGGGTAAAACAAAATAGCAGAAACTGTAAATCAATCAGATCAAATAACAAACTGCGAATGGCATACTGCAACAAAAGCTTACATTTTACATCATAAAGCACAAAAATAAGAAGAACCCAGTATTTACTAATTACCAGAAAAGTACAATACTTAGTGCACAATTGATTTGCATAAAAACAAGAACAATCGCCAGCCACTATTATGTGAATCTGAATCAGTTGAAAGTAGTGGTGCTATCAATCTAACACTATCTATAATACTATCAACACAAAAAAGGTCACACAGCCAAAATACAAAAAGAGAGGACAAAAAGATTACATATGTACCAAAAGACAAAATAAGCATAGAATTCACAGATAGATGCCAAAAGTAAGCAATATCTTAATACACAAGAAAATTGAGTAAATATTGAATACTTTTTGCTAAAATCCAAAAAGGTTGAAGGATTGATCTTACTATTATCAAACAGTAAAAGTTGAGTAACCTTTGTCTCTAAACACTACCTTCAGCTAAATTACATACAGTTGCTCAGTTTGTACTTGGTAACTTGAAAACATAAAGAATAAAGCTATACATACAGTCTTGGCTATTTAATTTTATATGTAAATGTTATTGATGGCGGCGGTACATCAATTGTTAATAGTCTCTCCTTTCCATAGACAAGAAATGTGCAACCTACAGAAACTTTAAAATATCTACTTGGCCAAATCTTACAGATAAATCCAGAGGAAAGAAACCACTAAAATATATAGTATATTTGAAAAGACATAAATGATCATGACTTTACTCATGAGAAGAATCTAAAATATTATCATTCAATAACATCAGTAAACAATAATGACATGTTTTAACCTTGAATAATTCTGACATGTTACTATGCCTAGATAATCTATGATAAAAAGGATCACCTGAATATGTCACCAGTTCTGCCAATTGAAGCACAGGTAGAAATGAAAAACTTGAATAGTCGAATTCCACCATCTAGTGGAACATTTGCACTTCTAGAAGAAGGATAGCACCCAATAAGAGATGAGCAATTTTTGCATAAAACATTAACCCATTTAACATCATGTGAAAAATTGGATGTTGGAACTATAAAGCCACCTCCAAGAGACTTATTATGCGGCCATTTCTGACTGCTAGGAATGGCTGATGGACCAAGCATAGATCCTCCAGAAGTATGATTTAACACATTGCACATTTTATCATCACAGTTGTGGCAATAACCATCTGAAGATATGGTGTTAGGCAGATCTAAAAAATGTTTCTCTGATTTTCCACAGCAATAATCTGAATTAAGATTCAGGAAATTTGCATCTTCAGTACTTAGCATCTCATCAATGGTAAGCTTTGGGAAAGACACATGATCAGTGTCCCCTTGAACAGGTGTTACTTTTGCAAAATCAATACATGCTCCTCCCATTTTACATGAAGAAAAATCCAATGCCCCTGTGGCAACATCTTCAGCAAATTGACAATAACTACTCCCATTTGCAGAATCAATTCTGACACCATTAGATGCTTGCTCATTATTTTGGTGATCAGGATATCCAGTTAGGAGATCCTGAATTGTATAACCTTCTAGATCATCCTGGCATAAAATTATTGAAGCACTATCAAGTAGGCATGTACCAGCAGAGCAGTCATATTTGTTGACATATTGAGAGACAATTTTCTCACTTGCACCGCCAAATGAACAGCAGCAATTTCCAAACCAATTGTCTGCCACCTCTTGCCAATTCACCGACGGCATTTCCACAAATTGTCTGCAAACCAATATAGTATACACAAGATAAAAAGGCAGATTAGAGATTGTGAAGATAGGGGCAGCAACCACTTCAGTAGGAAGATTATTTTCCAAAAAGACAAAGAAAATAACAAATAAACAAAAAGCTCAAGATGGGGACACATACTGTGGCATCCATATCTAAATCCAAAGTCATTTAGTTCTTGTATATTTACATTGACCTGCATAGTGACATTACCATGAAAATAAACATTTTTCTTTTTTTTTTTGCTTTTAGCGTATACTTATTAACACATAAGACAAGCACATTAGAAAACAATAAAGTGGAACTCTTCATGCATGATATGGAAAGAAAGCAAACAAGGCAAAAACCTGAAAATCATACCTAAGTTGATCAATAAAGCCTAAATTTCTCGCACCAATATTATCCTTCTGCAAGAAAAAAAAATCTTGAATAGGAACCATTGTCCCAGTTCTGAACAGCAATCTAGTGTGACCATTCACAAAACTAACAATAATTTCACCCCTTCCATCTATGCCATTATTTATCCAAGTTCTCCATTCTTAAGACCTCCATTCCTAAGATCTCCTCTTCCATCTATTCCTTTATAATTTAAACTGCAAATATTCAAAGTAAAAAAAATATGACTGCATGAATTCATCTATCAAATTTTCACTTTGGTTATAGAAATTACCAAGGTTCAAAAGCAACCAGCTTTCTTAGACCCAAAAAAGGAAAGCAGCTTCCACACACTAAATTAAAACTCTCCCACCTTGTGTCCATCTGCAAGACTGACCTGAGACCCATCTATGAATATGCACACAGGCTTGCATAAAGAGCATAGACACTGTTATGCAACAGATGCATATAATAATGATAAACGTGCTCATCGTATAATTTCAGATTGCTGTTGATTAGTGGCTTCTGTTCTTCTTAGTTGAGCCTTTCCTCTTGAAACAAGGACCTAAGCTTATCTCTCAAGATCTTGTCATAAAAAATCTAAAGAAATATCACTGGCTATATGAAACGTCCCAGATATATATATATTTTTGCATGTGGACGTCCTAAATCATAAATGTACTTACAATTATAACATACTCTCGATTTAACTAAGGTACTTAGATAGCCCTTAAAATAATTAACTACTAGCTGCATTAGGTACTAGTCATATAGTTCCATAATTAATTCTACACAAGGAAACATCCAACTAATGTGAAACTAAACTAGAAGATCTTCAGGTTGTAATGCATTGTCCCGAGCTGGCTCACTTGTCAACATCTCCTGCCTCATTCATCTCATTTCCTGAAATAATTAAAATATGTGAGTCGAGAGACTCAGCACATTCAAACCATACTATGCATTAATTAGTTCTTATATCTATGCATCCTATCGAGAAATCTATACTAACTAATTTTTCCTCTAGCTACTTGCTTTGCATAAACATAAGGAGAGCATAATCATGGATCTACTCTTGCCAAACATAAAAGTTAACATACTTTTTGCACAACAAAATTAATTGCAAAATGAAAGCATAACATGAGCATAACAAAATATAGTCTTAAATATTACTAATGCGAAGATCTAAAACCTAACAAGAGTATAACATAAGCAAGTACAAAATTAGGAAGCATGGAGCATAAACTTACTTTACATAAAGAAAAACATGTGCATGACTTAATAAGGGACGAACACAATGCAGGTGTGGTAACCATCATTAGAGCCCGTTCATTTGATCCATGATCATGTAATTAGTTACGCAACAAGCATATGACTTATGGTACAACTCACACTAGTCAAAACCAATGCATTGCACCATCGTTCATTTTGGAAATGCCCTCCCCGGAGCTCATCCCGAGGCACCAATCCCGTACTATCACCACATATGGCC
>JBBMJZ010020896.1:0-10716 GCA_037833815.1 Zingiber zerumbet | reverse complement strand
CTAGTCCGGAGAACGAGCTACCGAGCCCTCTCCGACTTCGCGTGCCAAGTTTCCATACTTGGACTTTTCCCTTCCACATGATCAACCTTGATCATTAATCAAACTGAGTTCAATTAACATCTGATACAAACTTAAATCAGTGTCAATATCAAAACAACAGCCAGGTCAGACTGTATCAACAGACATTGCATTCATCTAATTAACAATCGTAAAAAAATTTTCATGCTCTTGAAATAGTTGGATAGTGCTCGAATCCAACAACGACAAAAGAAAGTTTGTGATTATTTAGAAGCTTTTTTTCTTCTCAATAAATGATATAGATCAAGTTCAGTGGTATAACGACAACGTCGTGCTGGTTTGTTCAAACTATTGAGAAGAAAAATCAGCAACAACATCGTACTAGTATTTACAAACCAGCACCACATTGATGTTTCTTTATCAAAACAGCGTTGGTGTTCGTTTGTTCAAAACAACACCATCGTCTGTATGCAAGAGAGATGATACTACATGCAGGAGAGAGGAGGGAGAAGAAAATGATGGTTTTGCATGTAGGAGAGAGAAAAATTAATTTTTTTAATCTGCATTAGCCAACCACATCGGTCGTTGCCCATAGTCACCCACTAAACACCCCCAAGATATCAAAAATATATATATATAAGCTTTAAGTTTACATTGGATTAGCATGCAATACTGGGTGTAAACGAAACTAGGATTGATCATCGCAACCTTAGAGAAGATAATGATTGTCGCAACAGCGACGACTTTGGAGATGATAACAAAGGCAAACTAGTGAAGCTTTCGTTCTCCGACATTGGGATGGATTTTGATATGTCATTCTGATGCACAAATTAGAGTTTATCCCGATGAAGAATTTTTTATGAAGAAGATGTAGATGTGAAAACAAAGGAAGAAGGCCCTTTTTATTACTTGGATGAGAGTTTATATTTCTTTCCTTCTCTATATCTTCACATCAATTCAAATATTATTACGAAGGAGGCTAGTGAGGAGACTAGATCCGACAGCCGTTACATGCTTCTCCATTCACCTAACGCCATGTGGTGGTAGGAGGGTATCTAAGGCTCTAAGTTTAATAACCTCGTAACCACTCTCCTAATTATTATTTGTCATGCGTCCTGAAATATTTTGTCACATCATTAATGAGCTAGTGGAGCATATATTAGGGAATCATTATGGAGTGGCCTCTTAGTTTATGGAGTGGCCTCTTAGTTACTAAACATGCTAAGAATCTATTGAAATTAAACATGCTGAGAGTTTGCCGAGACTCATTGTGCTGAGAGTTTGCTGAGAGTAAATATGTTAAGAGTTTGCCGAGACTAAACATGCTGAGGATATGCTAAGACTAAACATGTTGAGAGTCTGCCGAGACTCATTGTGCCGAGAGTCTGCTGAGACTAAACATGCTGAGAGTTTGTCGAGACTAAGCATGTTGAGAGTCTGCCGAGACTCATTGTACTGAGAGTCTATTGAGACTAAACATGCCGAGAGTTTGTTGAGACTAAACATGTTGATAGTCTGTGAGTGTCAAGTGTCTGTCGAGACTAATTGTGCCGAGAGTTTGCCGAGACTAAACATGCTGAGAGACTGCTTAGGCTAATTGTGTCGAGAGTTTGCTGAGACTAAACATGCTGAGAGTTTGCCGAGACTCATTGTGCGGAGAGTTAGCTAAGACTAAACATATTAAGAGTCTGTCGAGAGTCATTGTACCGAGAGTCTGTCGAGACTCATTGTGCTGAGAGTCCGCTGAGACTAAACATGTTGAGAATCTACCGAGGCTCATTGTGCCGCCAGTTCATCTTGACTTTGACTACTTCGACTGATAGCTCAACTTGACTTTGACCACCAATTTGACTTGACTTATAACCTTATGCCTTATATGTAAGCTAAATATTACCACCCACTACAAGAATAATACTCTTTAAGGATACACATAAATGCCCTGATAATATGCTTTTATTGACGTTAAAGTTATGACAACTAAAAAAAAACACCTTACAAGGTGATGTCTTAAGCCATCCGACAATCTTGACATTTATATAATGTTATTATAAAATGTCAATATTGACTATAAAAGTGTCTTAATTTTAGAGATATAATGACAATAAAAAATGTAAAAAAAAAATTAAAACATTTAATATCATCTAAACTTATTTATTTTGACATTTATAAATGTCATATATATATTTTTAAAGACAGTTGTTAATAAAGATAATTTATAAAATTATTTTAAAATGCCATCAAAATTAAACATTAATTATTAATGTCATTATAATAGTTTGTAAAGATATTAAAAACTATCATTAATATTTATTTAGGACCTATCATAAGACATTTATGAATATCTTATATTTTATTATAAGGACAGTTGTGTAAAGATAATTTATAAAATTATTTTAAAATGTCATCATAACTAAAGTTAATAAATGTCATTATAATAATTTATAAGGATATTACAAATTATCATTAATATTTATTTAGAATATATAACATTCACATCATCTTAATTCATCCACATTTAGAATTATAAAAAAAAATTACAAAATACAATTTAAAATGCTAATAAATATTTTTATTCATCTAACAAAGTTAAATTTATGAATCCAATATTAATGATAAGTCTTTTAAATTCAAAACTAACTATACACTATACTCAAAATATTAAATTTTAGAACTCACAAAATCTTGTAAAATAAAAACTCAACGAGGTGGACCATCTTCAACCATCATATCAATTCACAAAAAATTAGACACCTATCATCTACAAATACAATGCATCTATTTGTATAAGTGAAATAAAATAGTAAAATACAAAAGTTAATAAAAATAATTCAAAAGATTGGATTTCTTACCAAACAAGAAAAGCACAAAGTATCATTCCATATGCACCTAATAGAAGTCTTCGCTTACTTGTAAACTACAAATACATTTTATATTTATTTGAAATTTTAATAACACGAAAAATATAAAACATTAATAATATTTCAATGAAAGATTAAAATAATATCACTTGATAAGATCAAACTATCATTCCTCTAAGTGTATCATCAAACCTCTATAAAAAACCGTAAGATGTAATTAAACTCTCCTTTAGTTCTATAATAATTTATATTTGTATTTCACACCAATTTGGATTGAATGATATCAAAAAAGTGAATATTTGAAATGAAATCTGAATGTACAATAACGCTCAAGATAGGGATAGAGGGCAGGGCAAAATGTCATGGAATTGATATAACTATTTATGGTCTAGTTATAAGTGAATACAAAAAATGAATCCAAATCACATCAGCATCCTTCCGTGCATGTTCAACCTCTTCAAAAGAAAGCTAAACTAATAGGGAAGTTAACAGATAAAATACACAAGTACTAGTGTACATGCATACATGAGATACTAATATCTGGATCCCCTGGGCATCTCAAGTTCCAGCCACCACTGCCATTGTCCATTGAAACAATTTCCTAATTCTACCAATTCGGTTGGCCAAAAGTTATTCCCATCAATTTTTTGAATTTAGTCAATTAGTACTGAACCCAAGTTGTAGGGGATTGATTTGTTGCTCAATGGACTATTTGTGTCTAAACAGAAGAAATATGGATTTCCATTAGGCTTGAATTGGTCAGAACTGAAGTTAGGTTTACTTTGGACTTGCACCAAGGTGAATCAGGTTTTTTAAGGTGAAGCAAACTTGAACCAACTTTTACTGCATAAATGATATAGATCAAGTTCAGTGGTACAAAAGTGGTAAGTAGGATTTCTTTGATACAATAGACAACATAACACTCATTCTGGTGTTTGCAATTCCCTACCCTCACAACCTTCTTCCCCTTCTCATTGTTAAACTCTTATGCCAGCCACCACAGACAACCTCCCATGTCAGCAACTGATGCAGTCCCCTTCATCCATGACCAGGATATCTCAATACCTTCCTTGCTTCAAGATATGGCAACAGAGGACCAGATCTCAATCTCCACTCTACTTCTTCCTCCTTTTTCACTTTTACATTTCTTCTTTATTTCTATTCTCATACCCTCATGCTCCAATGTCTTCCTCCACCATGTTAGACTCACTTTTAATTAATGCATGTATCTGTGGATTTCCCTGATGCTAACAAAGAGTATAACCACACATAAGTATCATTACAAGAATGTAATATATTATTTTTTTGTTTTCATCTAGTGACAGGAAAGACAATTATAATGTACAAAAAATCTCATTGATTTTCTACTTTGTAAAATATTATACAAGAAAATCAGTCATCCCACAACTCAACTAACATCACATTAAGAACTTCATGTAGATAAGAGAGTAACTTAAAAATGTATTAGAAAAAAAAAAATCATATGCACCAAATAGAAGAAACGGACAAGCAAGATAAAATAGATACTAATTCAAGACATGACTCAGTTTAGCGAAGTTTGATAACAAGCATTAAGATCACAATAATAAATCATTTATCTTAATGTTGTTTAAAGAGTCGATAATTATGATGTTGTTTTTAGATAGTGATCGACTTATCAACTTCTGATCTAAGCACACCCCTCCGGCTTTCTCCATTGTCATATCTATAAATAAAGACAGGACGCATATGAATCAGTTAATAAATTTCTGAATCAAGCATTAGATATTGAATTTTATGATATATATCATAGAGTTAGCTTGCACCAAAATCTATAGTAAAGACAGATAACACAAATATATAATGTTGTCTTGTTATATGGCTGCATGTCAAATAATGAGTAGTACATTATACAAAATCTAAAGTTCTCAGCATCTTTCCTTTTTGAGGATACAAATGGCAACAAAAACTATTAGAAAATTAAATTTCAAGGAATCATACTAAATAACAAATAAAGCAATAATTTATACCTATAATGACATTTATGAAATGTGTCATTATAAGGGATATAATCTGATATTTTATTTATAAAATTAATGAGTTTTAATAAGTGTCGTTATAAAATATTTATAACCAAGTGTCATAAAGAAAATGCCATAATTGACATTTTTTTTCTTGTAGTGACCTCATCATTGAGTTCATTTGGTATTTCATCTTCTTGATACACACAAACTGGGAAATTAGATTTTGAAATTGGAAGTTGCCAATTCATGTTTCACTTCTCCTATTCTTTTGATATTGTTAACTTTATTTTGATATTAGCTTGTTTTCATAAGTGTAGGACGACTTCTAAAGCATCTAAACCTCGGAGATTATTTGTCTTCAAGACTCCATAGCTTGAAGCAACTTTAAAATGGAACAAAGAATGATGAGTCAAAAAGCACACTCCTATTACTTGCAAAGGATATGCAATCTCTTTACAAGTATAATTTGCCATTGATACTTGAGCAATTTCCAAATTTTCCCTATGGATATGTATGCTTAAGAGTTTTAGTTGATTTTTTCTATTTGAGTTAGTGATGATAGAGTTTATGTTAGTAATTTGGAATAATTTGAGAAACACATGTTTCCAGTGATTTTTGTTAAACCAAAATAAGAACAAACATTTTGCTGTATTTTCTAAATTTATTACATCCTTATTTAGGTGATGCTGTTTTGATTGTTTTGATTTTTATTTCAGATGGTTTGGTGTTAATTTCTTGAATACTTCATTATATTTATATCTTGATTTTTTTTAATCTATAATCATGTGTTGTGTACTTCTAGACTTAGGGTCGTCAGAGTTTTTATCTGTTGAAGTGCAAGTGTTAAGCATGGAAAATAAAAAATTGAGAGCTCGACTCATGACAATAAAGCAATAGATGAAATATCGAGTTCAGGTGGCGGTGGAAGATTAAGTCCAAACGGTGTTGGAAGAAAATAATCAGGCAACAATAGACTGTTGGGTCAAAGCGGTCGATCCTGGTCCGAGAAACTCAAGAACGGCTTCGTCGATATAGTTGGAAGAGAGTTCTCCCAATTGCAACGATGCCTTGACAAGCAATGGTGGAGAAGAAAAAGAAAAGGCGGAAGAAGAAGAAGACACCCAGAGTAGATTTTCCTAAATTAGGATCCTTTCTTATTTCGTTATTCAACCTTTCATCTTCCCCATTATTTACATTTATTACAAGAGAATTATGGGATCAATTATTAACTCATTAAATGCAAAAATGTATTTGATGAAGTAGCATTAGTGTTTGGTTGATGGGTTTGAGAACGAGGGAATGAAATGATAGTAAAAGATAATATTTGGATTGTGGGTTTAGGAATGACAAATTGGGAATGATTTCTAGATTTATGGGAATCAATCAAACCCATATAACTAGGTGATTTTCATTTCCATTCCTATTCCTATTCCACCTTACTATTAAACTCATACCCATAATCATTCCCATCATTTAACCAAACGCCACCTAAACGTACACCATGTTTAATTTACCCCTTTTATCTATTCATATTCTTTATGCATTTGTGAGCTAATGATGAACCTTCTATCTATATCTCTAATTGATTAATAAGATTTTTTTTAAAATATGTCATAGCTAATCTATATATTGAGTCCAATTATCAGACTATATTTTTTTTCTAAATCGACAACATTGTTATCTTATTTAGCTTATCCTGTGATATTATTGATCGAAGATAATTCTTGATTAACTTTAATTTTGAGATTTTTTTTATCGATGCAATTATTACTGGTATAATTAACAAAATCTTATAGGTAATGTAAATTTTTTGGAATAAATTATTATATTTTGTCAGACATTATAGCATATCAATTGCTTTTTTTTTATTTGTTAAATAATATCTCATGAATATCAACTCTAAAACACAACTCATCACCATTAATGTCTAAACTCTCATCATGACTAAAAAATTGTTGAAAATCGATACAAGACTTCATCAAACTAGTTAAAGGCCCACTCTTTAACTTCTTCTAATTCAATAAATTCAATAAAAACTCAAAAAATCTCTTGATGTTATTTAAATTATTCAAACCGGTTTAAAGAGAAGATAGAGCTTCATCAATTATAAATAGAAAATATTCAATTCTAAAATATTTTTCACATGATTGATTGTGTTACATCATCATTGCCACTTTCATCGTATTATTCTATTCTTCAAATAATATGTTTTTCTTAAAATTTAGGTTCATATGGATGAGGATGTGAATGTATATAATAAATAGAGATGAATGGATTGTTAGTTTATTTATTTAATCGTTAATTTTCTTATGTTAATATATTTCCTTATTTATATTATTTTTTTAGAAAGAAATTATTCGCTTTCTAATATATAATTTCTATATATGTTTCAATTATTAAATTTTATTTCTATATTAATTATAGGTCGCAACTACTATATATTAGGTACTTGTTTAATTATGATCTCATCTTCATGGAGCAGTCACGGAATTAGAAGATCAGGACAATGCCTTGAGATAGGGAGTTGCGGAAGAAGATCAGGACGATGCCTAGAGGTAGGGACGGAGGAAGACAAGGGAACATTGTTGTCATGGGACGTCATTCTACCGGACGAACTCCTGCTGAAGGTGCTCTCCTTTTTGCCCTTCGTCAAAATCGTGGGCCACGCCCTTCGCCCAAGACATATGCAACGGCGTGCTCTACTACTTCGTCGGCCGCACCCAATGCAACTCCCCCACTTAGTGGCGATCGATCTCGCCAAGCCGCCCTCAAGCATAGAGTCTCTGATTCAAGAATTGATTCGTGGTCCATTCCCTCTTGCTTGTGCTGGGTTGATCAACCTGTCAAACAAATTGGTCATGGTAGGCATGAAAGACTACTGGCCGCACAAGGGAGTGGTGATTTTGGAACTCGAGGATAAGACATGGCGGGAGGTGGCTCAAATGCCCATCTTCATGTACTTGACGTTACACAATAAGAGTTTCATCTGTTACAGTGCCAGCGACTTCCTCTTCATGCACTCCTCGGTGTGGCCGGCGCTACTGACCTTCGACATGAGAAAGAAAGTGTGGAAATGGTCGAGCCAGATGTGTCGGTGTCCGGGCCCCGACACCAAGCCATTGTCGTTCAGGTCCCTAAACTACTATGGCTTCTACTTCGAACCGAGGATTGACGTCTCCTCTTGATCAATCTGCTGCATGCTTTATTTACAACTTGACAAAAAAAAAATAGTTTATTTTCATTATCTGCTAAGATCCTGACACGCTAACTTTATATATATATATATATATATATATTGATCCGGTTATGAGGGGCCCACCCCGCAGAGGGTCATTATCACTATGGAGGTCAAAGTCAAGGCAGTCAACACCCCTGTATCACCATTCGGTTGAGCAACCCACTTGCTCGACCGGAATAAAGAATATTCGATCCAATATCAATCCAATATTATCACAGCTCGACTACGTACCGAGCTTCTGATGCTAAAAAAAACAAGTATCGGTGAAGCACGCACCGAGTGGCCAACCCGCTCGGACTTACATCAAACCTCGGAACTAACAAAATGGAGTCACGACCGAGCAAACTACATTCAGACACGGCTCCTCTGCTCGGCATAACAGCGGAGCTAGGACAGTGGAATAATTGGCCGAGCGGCCACCCCGCTCGGCCTAAGGACGATATCATCCGGATGGTTGGTGGTTGGCCGAGCGGCTCGCCCGCTCAGCCCAGTAACGGACAAAAGGAGGATCTGGCAATATCCTTTTGGGAGTCCATGCCACCGACAGATGGCATGGTAGGCGCCATGGTCAGGCAGAGGATCGTACGACGGAAGTTTCCACTATCACATCAGAGATATGCTCGAGTCGTTAAGGTATGGTGTCAGGGACACTTTTCTGACATGTCTTTTTAGAGAAAGCTTTGAGAAGCGTGTACGCCTCAAGAAGCGTGCACGTGCACTCTCGGAGCCCTATATAAAGAGGCCCAAGCTTCATCGAAGGTATGAGATATTATTGTTGTTACACTGTTACTCTGCTCCTTTTGTTCCGCTTCTTTGCTCTGCTTTCCTATCGCGGTGATTTGACTTGAGCATCAGAGGGCCAATGTTGGGGAACTCCTCCCTGGCTCGGCACTGACGTTGTTGTGGTTGCAGGTCCCTCTAGTTAGGAGTCCACGCATGGTCAACAGGAGCGCCACATCCCCAGCATCCATCGCCTTGACTTTCGGATAGGATCAAATTTGGTACCGTCTGTGGGAACGCAACCTACATCCGAACCAAGAAGATGGAAGACGTTGGATGACTTCACACCATGATGCTCACCCAAGAGAAGCTCGACATGTTCGTATAGGCTCGAGCGCAGAAGATAGTCGAGCAGCAGCAGCAAAAGGCGCTAGCCGATCGACTAGCGCAGCAGGCAACATCGGCATCAGGAGGCTGAGCGGCGCATGAGGACCGGCCAGAACAACTCTCCATCCGGAGACAAAACAGAGGGCCGACCGGCATGTATGGGGAGGCACTGCCCGCCCTGATACCATTCCACCGGGCTCTGTTCCAAACACCCTCGAAGATCATGCAGGCAAATCAAGAGCGAGGATCCTCTTCAGATGAAGGGCCCATTCGGTACGCACGAAAAGGCAAGGCGCCCCGAGGCGATGTGTCTCCTGAATAGATCAACCACTAGTTCTCTAAAGCAATATTGCAGGACCCATTTCCAAGGCACTATCCTCCATTAGCGATCAGAGAGTACAACGGATTAACTGATCTAGATGATTATTTGGGTAAGTTCGACAACGCGACCACACTTCATCAATACACAGATGGGGTGAAGTGTTGAGTCTTCCTCACCACACTCTCCGGCTCGGCACAATGTTGGTTTAGAAGACTGTTGAACAGTTCGATACGAAGCTTCAATGATTTCCGAACGACCTTCCTACACCATTTCGCGAAGTGAATTTAAAAAAAAAAAATGGAGGGAAAAAAAATGAAAGGCGTAAGAATAATTTTTAAACAAAAACGATATATAATTTTCCTTTTGAAAAGGACCCCCTTTGCCTGATTGGTGGTTGCACCAATTCAGAGCGGTGCTCACTCTGATGTCACTTGTTGGATCGTGACGCACATGAGAGAGGGTGAATCACATGGTTTTCAAAATAATTCTTTTTCAATTTTTGAAAACACGAGTATGCAGCGAAAAGTGAATAAGAAAACACCAAAAAAAAACACGAGTGATTTTTACTTGGTTTGGAGCCTTCGGCGACTTCTACTCCAAGGCCCAAGTCTCGCGGGCCTATCAATGGACAATCCACTAAAACCTCTTCTGGTACCCCCAGAAGAGATAACTGAGTACAAGAAAAGTTAGGCCAAGTGCAACACACTGCACTTGTCCTTTTATATTAATTAATTATAATAACAAGATTTTACCAACACTTTTTATGAATCGAAATGAGGCACTTTGTGTTGATGTTTGTCTACCAGCGTGATCGGAACTCCTCGGAGCAGTAGTCGAGCTCTGCAGCTTCACAGTGATAGATCAGATTAGTGCGATAGAGGGGGGGGGGTTAATATCGCGCTTTTAAAACTTTTTCTTTAGTCTTTTAAAAACAGAATTGTGCAGCAGAAAATAGAAAGAGACAAGTTCTTTTACTTCGTTTGGAGCCTAGCTCGACTCCTCCTCGAAGGCTCGTGATCCTTGATCGCACCGATGGGCAATCCACTATAACCCTGTTGGTTGCTACTCGGAAAGCCTAATGGTTCCACTGTACAAAAATTTTATACGTGATCTGAACCTTTCCTAGCTACCGTGTGTTCTTTTAAATTAAACTTGGATCTCCTGCGGAAC
>JBBMJZ010020887.1:0-10717 GCA_037833815.1 Zingiber zerumbet | reverse complement strand
AAGCTACAGATTGCTGATATGTTTACCAAGACACATTCCGCTTCACGTTTTCGTTTCTTATCTGACAAACTCTCAATGTTTCTAGCTGTAGCATCGTGAGTTTGAGGGGAATGTTAGATTATATATTTATTTGTTTATAGCTTTTAGGGAAATTTGAACTTTTTCCTTTTTTCTTATAGAGTTTAGGACTTTTTCCTTTTTTTTATAGAGTTTAGGGTTTCTTAACTTAACTATATAAGATCTTATACTCTGTATCAATCTGGAGATCTAATAATATGGTTAGTTTTTTCCTTCTCTTAATTTCTACACAAACGAGAAGGAGGGTATGAGAAGTGAGTCAACATGCTCGATGCATCCGAAAGACCAGAAGCTGCGGAAGAGTACACTAATAGAACTAGAAGGATGTTCGTGATGATCCGAGGGATGAGAAGCTAGGAGAAAACCTGCTCAAGGAGAGGATTTAAATTGGATTTGAGTAATCTCAACTCTGGATGGTCAGAGGCATCATCTACAAAAGTAAGGTCATCTGCAACGCTGTTAATATTTCAGCGTTAATATCTACGTGACTGCATTGTTGATGCACTGTAGCATTAACACGTTCAAGGAACTGAACCCGTTAAATATCTATATATTGAAAAAATTATATATATATATATATATATATATATATATATATGATAATATATTATCATTAACGTGTCACGCGTTAATGGGATTGTAGTTGTTCTAATAGCATAGAAAAGGTCAAAGGTCAACTTAAAGATTAGACATTTTTTTATAATAAAAAATAAAAAAGAGTGCTCAGATTTAAAAAAAAAAAACTCACGTGTTATGATATTTCTATCCTTATATTCATTTGGAGACGGACGATCCGATTTTACAAAAAAAAAAAAAAAAATATTAATCATCAGATAAATTTAAAAAAACACTCCGCAACCATCGCCCTTTTCCCCGGAGAATAATGCAGAATTTTACTAATCCACTCGATTGTAGAGCGTGATCAGGGATTTCATATTCAATTGCTCTTCCGCAACCATCGCCCTTTTCCCCGGAGACGCCGCCTCGTGGATGGCCTCCGTCGCTTCTTCCCGCACCGCCCCCGCCCCCGCCCATCCATTGCTGCCTTAATCAAACAGAGCGATCAGAAACACACAACAAGAAACAAACAAAGAAAGAAAGAAGAAAAGGAGGAAGAACTGTTCAAAGGGCAGTGGAGAGCGCCATGCAACAGCAAAAGAAGGTTTTTTTTTAATTCCTCGAGCTCTCTAAATTTCGTCTGCAAGTGTTAAAGTTGTAATCTTGATGCTCCTCCATTCGGGCGTCGCAGGAACTCAACTTCTTCACGGAGTACGGCGAAGGGAGCAGGTACAACGTGCAGGAGGTCGTCGGAAAGGGCAGCTACGGGGTCGTGGGCGCCGCGGACGACTCCCTCACCGGCGAGAAGGTGGCGATCAAGAAGATCAATGACGTCTTCGAGCACGTCTCCGACGCCACTCGCATCCTGCGGGAAATCAAGCTCCTGAGGCTGCTGCGCCACCCGGACATCGTGCAAATCAAGCACATAATGCTTCCGCCGTCGAGAAGGGAGTTCAAGGACATCTACGTTGTGTTCGAGTTGATGGAATCCGACCTCCATCAGGTCATCAAGGCAAACGACGACCTCACTCCCGAGCACCATCGCTTCTTCCTCTACCAGCTTCTTCGATCGCTCAAGTACATCCACGCAGGTCGAAACCGCATCATCTTCTACTGGCAATGCAATTTGACACTACATTCACCAGATTTTTCTTGTTTTCTTTGAGGGCAGCCAACGTTTTTCATAGAGATTTGAAGCCCAAGAACATCCTGGCCAATGCAGACTGCAAGCTGAAAATCTGTGATTTTGGCCTCGCCAGAGTAGCTTTCAATGATGCTCCATCTGCCATATTTTGGACAGTATGCACATTCACTCTCCCTATGATTAAGGATTTTGTGCCATAATGAGGTCAATAATACATGAAGGTATAGTAGGTGATCGAGTCCAATAGTGTAGGAGAATTCATATAGCTTACTCCATTTAGTAGGATAAAGGCTTAGTTATTATTGTTGTTAAGGGTTAAGGACCGTGAACGAGCCAAGTTTTGTGTTGCTTAATCTTATTTGATAAGGTAGCTAGGTCAGGTCAAGTCTAACCTAAAATGAACTAAGTCGTTAAAATGGTTGCTCAAGCTTGGCTAAGTTTCTTTTTAATGAGCTTGGTTTGTTTAGATGTTGTCTAGCTCTCAATTTGAGTTTGTTTGATTATTTAAAACCTTACTTTTTTAAGCTTATTTGGTTAATTAGTGAGCTTGATATTAAAAGATTGCTTATTTATTTGTCTATTTACAAGTTTGAATTGATCTCTGTTGATGAATATGACTCACAAACATTGTTCATGTGTATTGTTCATCATTGTTCATTAACATTAACGAGTTGAACACATATGCGTTCAAGCTTGTCCATTTAGTTTAATAAGTTGTTCAACCTTATTTATTTAATTAACCTTGTGTATTTGAACGTTTGGTTCGCCAACAACCCTATTGTTGTTATTGTAATGAGGTCAATAATGGCTTAATTTGATGTTGCTAATTGGGTTTCTTTTCCCTATAGGACTATGTAGCAACAAGGTGGTATCGTGCTCCTGAATTATGTGGCTCATTTTTCTCCAAAGTAAGATCTTTGTTGATGAACATGGCTCGCCGAGTGTTGATGTGTTCTTCCTTTGGTGACTCAGTTGTGGTATTAAACCAATTAGGACACAAATATACATGTATGATGATTGTTAGCTTCATTGTCGCAATAGTTTGGCGGGGTTCACTTACGATGTCTTTGAGTTTTGGCTCTCAACCGAAACCATACAATTTTGCCTTTTATCGACACTCAACATGCTTCAACATATGCTAAGATTATAATGTTTCAGACCTTTAATCCCCTTCTACTTAGTTTATTTCTTAGTCAATTTTTATCAGACCACACCGTGCCAATGCCTGAGATACTACAAATATACTGAACTTCGAATTGTTCCCTTATCCTTTTTTGATCGAAATGAACTCTGTATCTACTGATTGTAAACTGCAAATTTCATGGTTTCAGTACACGCCTGCTATTGATATTTGGAGCATAGGCTGCATATTTGCCGAAATGCTGACAGGGAAACCTCTGTTCCCCGGCAAGAATGTGGTGCACCAGTTGGATATTATGACCGATTTCCTTGGCACACCTTCAGCTGAATCTATTTCTAAGGTTCGGTCTTCATTCACCTTCAGCTTTTCTCAGTAGTTATAATTTATCTCATGAATGACTACTGCAATGCAACATAAGATCAATCATCTTTCATTAGCATTGTTATCTGATATGCAGATTCGAAATGAGAAAGCTAAAAGGTACTTAAGTAGCATGCGAAAGAAACAACCAGTCCCTTTTCAGAAAAAGTTTCCGGGAGTGGATCGCTCGGCTTTGCGTTTACTCGAACGCCTTCTGGCATTTGATCCTAAAGATCGGCCTACTGCTGAAGAGGTAAGATATATTCAGTTAACTCAGTTCATATTTACCTGGTGAATTGAACATTTATATAATCTTTCTCTTGTCCATTCAGGCACTTGCTGATCCTTATTTTCGAGGCCTAGCAAATATCGAACTTGAGCCTTCAACGCAACCTATATCAAAACTTGAGTTCGAGTTTGAAAGGAGGAAATTGACAAAAGACGATGTGAGGGAGCTAATCTACCGAGAGGTATAACATCAAACAAATTGCTTGTTTGTCTCCTTACAACTATTGCTCTAACAACAGTGGATTTATAAATGGTCAAGCAGATTTTGGAGTATCATCCTCAAATGTTACAGGAGTATCTATGCGGTGGAGATCAAACTAACTTTATGTACCCGAGGTCATTTTAAGTTTCTTTACATTTTTTATGCTCGTTTCTGTTGAGTTTGGTGTTTTTTAATTCAAACTATTTTTGGTTTAGTTGTTATTTTAGTAATGCATATGTATATGCATTTAGTCCCACATTGCTAAGCAAAGAAGGTTGGAAGACCTTATTTATGGAGCTCTTCCATCATTACTTAGCAAAGTTAAGGGGGGCCTACATGCATGCGCGGGCCGAGCCCAAATCAGGTGGCTTTTGGGGGGTTTGAGTCGGAAATTCATAAACTGGGCGCAACGCACGCGAACATCGTGCAGGGGGTGCAAATTCCCAGCTCGTGGGCCTCGCGTGCTTGTTTATTTTTGCCAGTCTCTGGTTTGGTCTGGTTCTTGGTTCTGACCCGCGCGTAAGGAAGCGACGCACCTGCCCGGTTCGCTGGCAAATCAATGCTTCAGCGTGAATAAATGCTGCGCAGTCTGCTTTCTCCTCCTTCTCTGTCTGAGTGTGCTTTCTCCTCCTCGTTGCCTTCCGAAAGTTTAGTTTTTTCCCTGTTATGAGGCTTGGTTCCGCGATATAAGGTTGAGTCCGAGTGCGACGTTCGTCTTGGAGTGCACCTACGAACGACGCGAGTGGTTGTCGGATTTTGGGAGAATTTTGCCGGAGAGCCTCTGCACCGTGGGCGGCAATAAATTCTCTAAAAACAGTCGGCACGCCGACGCTTCAACCGGAGATAACATTTTCTCGACTTCTCTTTCATTTATCTGTTTATTGCATGTTTGCTACTTTTTAGTACAAATAAATTATTCTGTTAGTGCTCTCGTTTAAACAACAGTTTCCTATCAATCTCCATTTCATCTACATCTCTTGTTTTCCTTCAGTGGAGTGGATCGCTTTAAGCGCCAATTTGCCCATTTCGAAGACCACAATAACAGTAAAGATGGTAGACGCACCCCGGAACTGCGACCAAATGCTTCCTTGCCGAGGTATATTGCCATCCTTCACAATAATCTACCAGTTAACATTTAGTTTCAGGAGATGTCTTCGTTCAGTTAACAATTATCTGACTGTTTCTTTTATAGTCTAAGCACTCATTATGCTATGTAGGGAGAAGACTAGTGTGCATAAACTTGAGGCTTTCGATATTGAGAATAAATATGAAGAACAAAGTGAGAGGCCAAATCATCCTGATGCGAACAGATCGTTAGTTGGTGTTCGTAGCTTGCTGAAGAGCGAAAGCATTGGGGCTTCCAGGTGTTTTGTAGTTGGCTTAGACAAGGATAATGAAGTAAGTCTCTCAAGAATGTTCATCGAAGATCTTTATCTTGAAAATAACACTCACATGAGACGTTCATTCAGGAGGAATCAAGTGAGATGGCAAATCAAGTGACCGATAAGTTGCCCCATAAGTTAGCAAACTTACATTGTTGACAAGTCTAACGGGTACACGAGATACTCTCTTGTAAACCGAGGTGGAGCTTCTTCTTCTTATCGATATACACTAATATAACTCCTGTCGAGTTATATATATATATATATATAAATATTTTTTTAAAATTGTATTCTTCTTCTCAATATGATGGAAGATCTGTGCTCTTTTTGCACTATTTTAGATGTATGTGCTTGATCAATCGACTGATTGCTCAGTGTATCAATTATTTTAATTGAGTTGAATCGGTTTATTAATAAAGGTATTTCAGGATGAAAAATTATTTGAACTTTTTTGTTAAAAAAAGAAATCACCCTTTTAATTATTTTTTACCAAGTTTCTCTTCTCCTAACCAGCACCAAAATTGTGCTTCCCCCTCACTGTCAATGGCCCAGGCCAGGGCCTCATCACCAAGCACATCCCAGCTACTACATTCACCGAACCCCGAGCTGCCCAAGCATTCGTTCCGAATCGACAAGTTCTCGCCGCTGCTCTTCGGCAAATCCACCGAGTCCCAATTACAGTTCTGGGTGTCAATCAGCAGGAGAGGGTCGAGGACTGGCCCAAGAGCAGCATCTGCATTTGACTCGTGTTGTGCTTTCGTATGGCCGCGTGCCATGTCCTGGGTACTTGTTTCGATCCTCTTCTTGAGGCTTGAGTTCCACAGGTTCTTGATCTCGTTGTCGGTCCGTCCCGGCAACTGAGCTGCAATCCGTGACCACCTGCACCGACAATTGCAACCGGTTCAATGCCGAGCTCAATCACCGTGTTAAAAAAGATTCAAATTTGGGACAATTTGGCGCGGTTACCTGTTTCCGAGAACTTGTTGTAGGCTTATGACTAAGTCCTCCTCTTGCCGCGAAAATTTGCCTCTTTTGAGATCCGGCCTCAGGTAGTTGATCCACCTGAGCCTGCAACTCTTTCCGCAGCGCTGGAGTCCTGCAACAATCACAAAAGCAAAGCGCTGAATCGATCGGTGCATCGAAATTTCGCGAAGAAATATACGAGCAATGCCAGCTAGTTTCGGCACAAAGCTCCAACGGCCCACTCCATGAGTGATGACGTGAGTGTAAAGCTTCTCGTCCTCCTCCGGAGACCACAAGCCCTTCTTTAGCTTCTTGTTGGAGCAAGAATGCCTTCCCATTCCCTTTAAAGGAGAGTGGAATTGTGTTTGTTGAGAAAAGCTTTGATGCTCTCTCATGGCGGAGGATTAGTATTTAAGGTGCACCAAATGGTAGGAACACATAGAGAATAAACTATTTTTGAAAAGGGTTTGGAGTCCAATGTAGTAGGAGCAATTCCTGCAATTGATTTCACGTAGTGAAAGATTTCACATCAGTTTCTTTACAAATATCTTTAAAATATAAAATAAATTATCTATTTTATTAAAATAGATAATTTATTTTCACTACTATCTTAAAATTTTTATTATCTTTATTTTTTAAATTATTTTCTTCTCTTTCAATTTTTTTTATTTCTCTAACATCTGCTTTTCATTATTCAACCAATCTTCTTTATTTACTCTTTTCCAATTTAAATAATATTTTAATATTTAAGGAATAGATTTTATTTTCTAAATTTAGAGAAGTACAATAAATGAAATCTAAATTTAAAGAATGTGATAAAAAAACATAAAATATAAAATTTAATATAAATTTTATGTTTAGAAAAGTTGATGTGGATGCTTTTATTGTTGCTATCATTAGGGACAGATTCATGAATTAGAATGGGAAGAAATTTGAAATTATGGTTGTATTTAAGTTCTTGTTAGTCATTTATAGGGATTTGATTGGATCGAATTTAGATGAAACTCTTCTACTATAAAATTAGTTTATCGATTTATGATTGCAAACAAAATACAAGGATAAGAGATTTCCAACTCATAAATTTGACTTTAAGGCCATTTTAAAATTTCATTAGGTGGACCTATACGTTTTGCAATTATCAAAAGCTCTTTGTTCTTATGAAGAAGTGATAAGAATGGTGCATAAATATATTCGCTAAAGGATTAGTAGTACTTTAATGGCCAATTGGGATACTGTGAAACCCTAGCTAGTTTGTAGGGTCACTTTAAGTCACATGTTTAGGATTCTTGTCTATATATGGATTTTGTTTAGAAGACCTCATGGCCTAAACTTGGCCGACAGTATGATCAATCCTCCTTCAAGGATGTATAGAGTTCTAAATGAACTAAGTTATTAAAAATGGTTGTTCAAGTTTTATTTTGTTTCTTTTTCTGAACTTGAGTTTAGTTTATTTAGATATTATCGAGCTTTTGATTTAAGATTATTTAAAATTTTATATTTTAAAATTTATTTAATTGGTTAGTACGTTTGATGTTACAAGTTTATACATGAACGTTTGATTCATGTACAACTCTTTTTAAGACTGAAAAATTAGAGCTAAGAGAAATGTCACACCGTTCAAGTCAATTATTAGCCAAGCCTTTATCTTGCCTTAGTCATGCACTATTGCATCATAAGTTGCAAGGTCGTGTTAGTCTTAACGATTCGAAGTTAATTGTACGTATTGTTACTCTAGAAAACATGGCTTAATCCGACACCACAATTTGTTATTCACCTTAGGTAAAACTCAACTAACAAGAGACTGTGGCTACAACTTATGTCTCAATGTGCCGCGACCATTATATCTATGACCACAACATCATACAACTCTATCAACCTATATCTTATCTAGACCAAACTATCGTACACTTCTTCGAGCTACATGTCGAGATGCCACTATATCTATTGTAATCTAATTAATCACAACTAATTTTAATCCAAATTCCTTTCATTAATTTAGTCAAAACTATGGATCTGCATATTAAATTTATCACTAATAGGACACTAATGATCTGTTAATGACATAAATTTACTATCTAAAGGTTCCTCTTCTACCCTTATAATCATGCATGATATAAATAAAGTTTTCCATTACTCTTCCTTGAAAATAATGTATTTTTTTAAAAAAAATTGTTTTGTTCAAATCGAAATTACTTCTATCAGTAAATTTGATGTTCAATGGGATAAAATTTATTTATATTCATTCAACTAGTGAGCACGATTCAATAATATTCTCGTGAATAAACATATTTATTAACTTATATAAAATTTAATTATAAAAAATTCTATATATATATATATATATATATTAATTTCCATTTTGAATATAATATTTATAATTATGTTAAAATACAAAAATAATTCAATTAAAAACTCAAACAGACCAATGTAACAAGTTTGAAAAATAAAATTAAAATTAAATTTGATTTGACTCCATTCTTATATATATTTTTTTTTAATTGACATTAAATATCCCGTTCAAGTCGATTAATCTTGAAAATAATAGATTCAATCCTATAAAGATTTTCCACCCGATATTAGGATCCCGTTCTTAGGGTTTAGGGCATAACTTTACTTAACTCCATTAAATATTGGATGATGTACATCAATAGCAATAATAAAAAAAGAAGACCATTCGGTCCATCTATGGATTTATCAAATCAACAGACAAGTTAGATAAGAGTTGAATAAGTTTTAAATAAGTTTGAGTTCGGTTCAAGCAACAAGCTAGATAAGATTTGAATAAGTTTAATTTAAATAATAAAATTGATACACATAAATTTGACTCGACTCGACTAGGTTCATTTACTTAAGTCCATTAAATATTACTTGACGTATAGTAGATCGGTAGCTATAAATAAATAAATAAAAAAAAAGATGATTCCATGCATCCATCTATTGATTTATCAAATCAACAGACAATGCCTAATTGAAGGCTCCAAACTTAAGTTAATTAAGATGCTCATCGAGTCTTGTCGTTGCCCCCACCATCAACCAGTGGCCAGTGTCGGCACTCCTTTTGCTTCATTACCGTCGTCATTAGAGTGATTATTAATTATCCTGATTAACAGGTCAAAGTGCCGACACTAATGACTAATCCATGCATGCAACAAGAATGAGAGCAATTTAGCCCCACTGGGCACGACAGGATGGTAAGGATTTCACTCATATAGATCCGTTATATTAATGGTTTATATTGATTCTATAGATATGGAGGGAGGTATATATAGATATATAGACGTCAGATATATGGTAGAATCGATCTCTGATCATTGTACTAGATATGTCATACGTCCATCATCTGTACTATATCTTAAGGGCATATAGTATTTAAATCATTTGTGATGCTAGGTTGTCCGTTAGGATCTATATATATATATATATATATATATATATATATATACTTTTTGAATTTATTTTGACGAAGGATAAAAATTTCTTTAGAGTCGAATCAGAATTTCCAAGAAAAACAAAACAAGGAAAAAACATAGAGAGCAATATAATTTAAGGCCTGATCCATTTCATGAAGTGATAAGATTAAGTAGGGGAGCTGACGATGAGCAGTAGTCCCACCAAACAACTTAATTTAATTTCTGATTAAATGAATGTATACATCAGTCTCTCTCAGTTTCCATTGCTTCAGTTGGACTTATAAGTAGAGCCAACCGAGTAGCAAGTAGTTGATAACAATATTTGTCACCTCAATGATTTTTGTTTTTTACCTAGCATTAGATATCTAACCCAGACTAATCCAATCCATGCCCATATAAAGTTTTCATCGATGATCAAAATAAATTTAAAAATCCTCGCAACGGGCAGCCCGACAGTTGAATATCTCAGGTTTATCATTCTACCATAACAAAATGCCCCCGAATGCGTCGTAATTAGGAATCAAACCATATAAATACTTGGGACACTATATTATTGGATCGAAATAGACGAAAGAGAAGGGTAAATCTTGTTTGTTAAAAACTCTTTTCTTTTTGTAAATCAAATTAAATCAAAGTAGCAGTGGAATTAATTAATAAAGACATGCAAAAAAGTACTAGACACAAGTTATTTTTACTTGATTCATAGTCTAACGACTACTACTCTGAGGCCCGTGATCCTTGATCATTTTATGATGGAAAATCCACTAAAGTTCTCCTCTCAAAAAATTTTCGGAGAAAGAGCAAAACTCTTACAAGAATGAGGAAGATAGTAACACGCTACTAGTCCCCTTGAATGTAAATGCAAGTAAATGAAAGATTATATCGACAACTAGAGTTGAAATTGTACCATAGGTTGTCGGAGAGTCTCTTGGCGTAGTAGCAACGGAATTAATAAAGACATGTAGAAACACAAAAGCACTAGACACGAGTTATTTTTATTTGGTTTGTAGTCCAGCGACTACTATTTTAAGGGATACGATCCTTGATCGCTTTACAATGGGAAATCCACTAAAGTTCACCTCTCCAAAGACTTTTGGAGAAAGAGAAAAAATTGTACAAGAATGAGGAAGATAGTAACATACTACTAGCCTCCTTGAATGTAAATGCAAGTAAAATGAAAGATTATACTGA
>JBBMJZ010020882.1:0-10717 GCA_037833815.1 Zingiber zerumbet | reverse complement strand
ACTGTCTTTTTATAGAGAGAATTTACAATAGAAAAGGAAACTAATGAAAAGGAAAATAAATAAAGCTAATATTTGACAAATACTTTTCTATTTTTTCTTATTTGTATTTTTACGATCTATATTTATATAAGAAACGATCAGGAATATTCCTGAAATTATAACTAAATCAAAGACTTTAATGACAAAATTTCCAACACTCCCTCAAGCTGGTTTGAAGATATCTTTCATAGTCAGCTTGCTAGTCAACTTATTGAATTGTTTCTTGTATAGTCTCTTCGTTAATACATAAACTAATTGTTTATGAAGATATGCATGCATATTATTCCAATGTTGATTTTCTCCTCAATGAAATGTTTATCCACTTCTATATGCTTTGTGCGACCACAAAGAACCGAATTATGAGCTATGGAGATGATTCCGACCTCAGTAACCAATCTTAGGTTGTGAGTGACTAGGCAGATGTGAGGAAAATAATTATTTCCACTTAACTAGAATAGGTACAAGGCTTTCATTTTCCTGCAGATGTGAGTGACTAGGCAGTATAATTGGAACTTTGATTATATATATGATCCTCTGCCCAGCTAACTTATTGTTTCATTTATGTCATATGCTTCCCCTGATCAATATGTAAGATTAGGAATAGCTGATATTTTATGCCAAATTTTAAGTTTATGATATCCCACATATATATATCCTATGCTTTCCCTGATATGCAAGATTAGGAATAGCTGTTATCTCACACCAAATTTAAGTTTATGATATCTTGCACCTATTTATATGGTATCCTTCCCCTGATTGTTATATAGAAACAACTGCTATTTGATACTGCAACAATCATTAATAGCATTAAAGCACACGAGATGGAGCTCAATCCAAATCCAAAATGCCAAGTCACATAGATGTCTCTTGGTATTTATGCATATTTTAAGAACCTTTAATTATAGTTGTGAGACTGACAAAATCCTCTCTTCACTACCTACTCTAACAAATAGATTTGACTCTGGCTGCTTTGCTGTCTTGATTTACCATAAATCTCCATAAAAAAAATTTCTCTCTATACTTGCTGAGCTAGCTTGTTCTTGAGTCAATACCTTTCAGTTAGCCATCAATTGAGAAGTAGCAAAAAATTAAATTCATTTTTATGTCCCCTTTTTGCCCCTTATCGCCTTGCTACTGAAAACCATAATTGTATCTTTGATCCCTTTCTGTGTTTTTTTTATAGCAAAAGGTAAAATGAGAGTTTATTTTACCATCTAAAGGCATATATCTTCTTGTTTGCTTGAATTTTTTTTGACTTCTGTACTAAATATATTTTAATTATGAAGTAGTGTTACGTCTTCTAGGAAGAGGGGCATAGTGAAGATTCTGATGAAGAAGAGCCTCCAGAGTTGAGCCAGTGGGAAGCAATATCATGGCTTGCAGTTTTGACACTTTGGATCTCCATTCTTTCTGAGTACCTTGTTGATGCCATAGAAGTATGTCAATCTATGTTCATTATATTGAACAATTTTTTTCTTAGAAAGTAGCTTTATCATGCTATTTTTTCGGCAATGATTTGTGTATTGCATCTGTATCTGCACATGCATGTCGTTGAGCAATCCTCATTTGGCTGTATAGCTTTCATCTAGATTCACCTTCCCTCTGACAGTGTTTACTTTCCACGTTACACTCTCCAGACATAATTTATGGAATCCATGATCTGAGCTTGTGACTCGATGCAATGTTTCACCAGGTGGATTGTTTGAAGAGTGTAATTTTCTCTACAAATGCTGCACACCCTGATATGTGTCTTATAACAAACTAAGAGCTATGTTTTGGTAGTCATTTTAATCATATGAGTCAATGGACTTTCAATTCTTTAAAAACTATTTGAAAGACCTAAAGGAATGGCCACTGTCTTAATATCTCGATTTGGCATTGGATATTGGTGGTAGGCTAAAATGAGATTTGGTGATGACCGACATACTGTATCAGTATGAGAGTTGGTGCTGACCAACATTGATCAGGGGATGGGGTGGAGATGGAGTGGAAGAGGTGATGGCAAAGGATGAATGGGAGGACCAGGAGGAGGAAGATGGAGAAGGCAACCCGTGAGCCCTCTGTAAAAGGTCCAGGGTTTCAAACTTAAAACCTGTGAACCCCAGGGTTTTCCATTCACACATAGAACATAGGTCCTTCCTTTTTATAACTCTGAGGAGCCGCAAGATGATCATCATTGACGGGCACCCTCCAATGCAGTTTTGCTGATGCTTCCACTGAGATCCCCATTTTTGAGGTCAATGTTAGTATCAGCACACTGGAGGTGACAATGAGGGCAAAATGGAAGACCTTGAGTGAATAGCTATCTTGTAAACATTACTGATTTACTATTTTATGTCAATCCATTGTATCAAGTGAATCCTGGTTTAATGCAGTTCTAATTTATAATATTTGGAGTAAAGTACTATTTGTTAGCTATCCTTATTTCTAAACATTGTACAATTTGCCAAATTGATTCTGTTGTTTGTTCATATGGAAAAAATTATAAATTTTTGGTCGGCTTATCCTCCTGTCTGCTATTTTTGTTTAGGGAGCTTCTGACGCATTGAACCTCCCACTTGCCTTCATCAGTGTAATTTTGCTTCCTATTGTCGGAAATGCTGCTGAACACGCTAGTGCAATTATGTTTGCCATGAAGGATAAGCTTGTAAGGAATCTGGAGGACATTGATTAATGTTGATTACTTTACACCAATTGCAATCAGCTTACCTCTTTTTTTTCTCTTGTAGGATATTTCTATAGGAGTTGCCATTGGATCATCAACTCAGATATCCATGTTTGTGGTAATGCTTTCATAACCTATCTATCTATACTTATTCCTTTAGGAGTTGTATTACAACAAAGGCATAGCCAACTACCCATATATTGAATTCTCTAGCCAATTGCCCATATATCAATTAATGTGTAATTATTAAATTTATCACCGAGTCATCCATGGAATACAATGAAAGATAGGTATATATAGAGAGATTAGGAGGCATTCATGAACCTAGAACATGCGTTTTTAAATTCCAGTTCAGATGAAGGAAGAGGTTAAGATTATCTGTTGCTTCCAAGTTTATCTGTTGTAGGCTTTTTGCAGTTAGCATTAAAAAAGCTTGGATAAGTTTCAAGTCTATTATGTACAATTTTTTGCATTGTTGGAGGCTCCTCTCAAAAGTAAAACACACTTCTAGTTTCACACCAGTAACAGATTGCTAATTAAGCAATTCTGAATCTTTATGCTATATAATTTTGGTGCCTAGTTATATTAACACACTTTTATGAATCTTTTTTATTACTATTCTGGTGCCTATGGGATTCTGAAACATTTTTCAATGTCCGTGTTTCCTTCTTTTATATGATGTTACCGACGTGGATTACCATGTTCTTGTTGCAGATTCCTTTCACTGTGGTTGTTGGTTGGCTCATGGAGAAACAGATGGATCTAAATTTTCAGTTGTTTGAGACAGCAACTCTCTTTATTACAGTGTTGGTTGTGGCATTCATGCTACAGGTTGGTTCTCTCTTTTTGTTCTTGGGGGTGAAAGGTTGGTTCTCAAATTGAAGCATATTTTAGATTCAGGTCCATTAGATATTAGATTTGGACTTCACTGTCTTATAATTGTCATTTATGTTATGCAATCCTTGTACTGATAAAATTTCTTACTGTCGTGGATTCATTAGTCAATATATGCATCTTCTCGCACTTTGTTTAAAGCTTTTGAATTTGGTAAAAATTTTCCAGTCTTTTCTGTCACATTTTCAGAATAGGAAGAGTACAATACCAATTTTCCGTCAAATAATGGTTGTTTTTCTTTTTGCAGGAAGGCACTGCAAACTACTTCAAAGGCTTAATGTTGATACTCTGCTACTTTATTGTTGCTGCAAGCTTCTATTTTCACACAGACCCCGTCGACAGTAAGTGAAAGGAAACTCTTGGCATACGCTTCATGATTCCAATCTTTCTAGTTATTTAACATGATTCAGTTTTTTGTATGAGTTGAAAATAGTATAACAATATTTTTCAATACCAAAGGAGAATGTTCCAACTAAACCAAGAATATGAGACTAAATTATTAGAATAACACTCTACCCTAGGTGCGAGTATAGAAACCGATTGATGTATGGGAAAGGAAAAAAAAAGTTTCATTGAGTCTAAAAAATTAGATCACAGATCTAGACATTGAACTCGTGTTTTTAGGGGAAAAAACACTCACCCTTTGCATGAATAAAGAAATCAATTGGTTCTAAGGATATCAGACTAAAAGTGGCACATAAATTTTGAGTGCAATGCTTAAATTACATATAAAGCTTCATCATTTATGTACAAAGATCGTTTTCGTTCTCAGATCCTTAAAGAGCATACCTAATAGCGAGTAAAGAGGTGAAAAATATAAGGAAAAAAGTATGGATAGAATTATGATATTTCTCCCATAGCTTCCCTTCCATTTATGATTCATTGAAGTAATTGACGGAAACAAGCATCCACACTATCTGATCTAGTTCCATTTCCATGAAAACAAGAATTACAAAAAGATCAACAAAATCATGATATCAACTCATCAAATTCACATTTGTACTATATTTTTAGGTGACTAATCCGGCTACGAGGAGAAGCTAATCTCATCACACAATTAACCGACTAATTACATCACGCTGAAGGCCGAGTCATTGCCGCAAAACTCATGATTTTGGTACTGTTTATCAAATATATACACTCCCATAAACTCATTTGAAGAAATCAGGGAGCAAAATTTAGAGGTCTGACTTCTCTCTCTTTTTCATTTCTGTTTTTTCTCCCCTCTTTAATATCATGTAAGTTCATTGTTGAAGGTGAACATTGTTGTCAAGATCATTGGAAATTTTTTCCAAGTACCTTTTGTATGATTTATATTTTGATTCTGTCGATATGGAAAGATCTTACAGGGACCGACATTTTTGTTTGAGATGATTGGAATTTGTCACATAAATGCAGTTTCAATTTATTCAGATTTTTGTTGGTTCTTGCCTGTAGCAATTTATAAATAATTAGGCTGGTTAATAAGGATTAGTTTTGCCAATTAGTGTTTTTGTCCGAGTTGATTCTCGATCTGTTAAATGATAATTTGTTCATTCAATCCTGTCGATTAGTTTAGTGGCTTGAGATCGTTTTCTATTTGTTGTGTTTTATTTAATTGTATACAAAATAATAAATACTAAAAGTCACTAAAGTTACAAGTTATTTTAAAAAATGATTTATTAAAATTTATTATTATTTTCCCCTTTTAAAAATTATTGTCCATATACTAAATCTCTTTTGACAATATTATTTTGCAGTTGACGGTCGACTTTAATAGTCTCGTAATAAGTTTAATTTAACTTCCTTTTTCCAGTTTTTAACAAAAAAAAAAAATCCCAAAAGTTATGTTATATTTAACCATGTGCCTATAAATTTGGAATTATTATTTGACCACAATTTTGTGTTGACCAGGTCAACGCATGCCAGCCTCGATGTATGTGTTTGTCTAACTATTCTTGTCCATGTACAACTCTGCTTCCTCCTCCTCCTGCCTCCTTCTCTAGCTCTCACCCATCCGCCATGACCAAGGCCGAGACAAGGCACCGGATACATCGCAAGAATCCAGCGGCCTCCCTCCCTTGGCCGCCATGGTCTTCCTCCACCGCTGCCCCCGGCGCCATTGTGTTCTGCTTCTCCTTGTACTCTTGCAGGTGTTGTCACCGGCATGCTTCAGCGACGACACGCCGTCGCCGGAGACTGCCGCACTGCTGCTACTCAAGAACTCCTTCACGAACGCGACGAGCTTGTCTTCGTGGACCAATTCCACCGGCGGCGGCCCCTGCGACAGCCGCTGGGACGGCGTCATTTGCCAGAAAGGCAGCGTCGCCGGCCTCGACCTCGCTGGCGTAGGCCTCTCCGGCGACATCGACGTCGACGCGCTCGCGCAACTCGCTGACCTCCGCACCTTGAGCTTCGCCGATAACTATTTCTCTGGCGGCATTCCGGCCCTCAACCGCCTTCACGCCCTCAGGGCCATCTACCTCTCCCGCAACCTCTTCTCCGGCGACATCCCCGGCGACTTCTTCGACGACATGACTCGCCTGAAGAAGCTCTGCATCGACGACAACGACTTCACCGGGTTGATTCCTTACTCGCTGTCCAAGGCTTCGGCCATGATGGAGCTCCAGCTGCAGAACAACCACTTCGCCGGGACGATTCCGGCGCTCGTGTTGCCGTCTCTTTCCGCCTTCAACGTGTCGAACAACGAGCTCGAGGGGGTGATCCCTGACGTGTACTCCAAGTTTAACGCGAGCTCGTTCCTCGGCAATGAGAACTTGTGCGGGGAGGCACAGTTCGGCGACCAGCCCTGCAAGGAGGTGGCGGCGAGCAACGGGAAGGTGGCGGCGATCTTTGTCCTCGTCGTCTTCCTCATCTGCTTGGTCGTTTACATAATCACGACGCGGGAGCAGAAGGGAGAGGAGCCGCTGGATCTCGATGCGATGAATGACGAGAAAGTGATGGAAGCAGCGAAAGAGGTGAGATTCCGGCGAGTTCAGAGCATCGCGAAAGAGGAGGAGGTGGGGCAGTCGCGAAGGATGGGCTCGGCGGAGAACAACGGAGGCGGAGGTGGAGGCGGGGCGGGGGACTTGGTGATGGTGAACGAGGTGAAGGGGGTGTTTGGGCTGCCGGAATTGATGAAGGCATCGGCGGAGGTGATGGGCGGCGGGGGGATGGGATCGGCATATAAGGCGGTGATGACGAGCGGCGTCGCGGTGGTGGTGAAGCGGATGCGGGACATGAACCGGATGGGGAAGGAGGCCTTCGACGGCCATCTCCGGCGGCTGGGGAGCCTGGACCACCCCAACGTGCTGCCGCCTCTGGCGTACCATTACCGGAAGGATGAGAAGCTGTTCGTCTACGAGTACATCCCCAAGGGAAGCTTGCTCTACGTCCTCCATGGTAAGAAGCTCTGAGAAATTTTCATTACACCCCTCGTATTCTGTCTAATTTTTGTAAACGGAGAGGAGTAGTACTTTATTCTTATTTTGTAAACTACGGAGGGCAAGATGAAATTTTGTCGTTTATAATTTCTCCGGTGGTTGATTTTGCAATTGATCTCCGGCGATGTATTGGTTCCAGGCGACCGAGGGATCGACCACGCGTCGCTGGATTGGCCGAGGCGGGCAAAGATTGCGAAGGGCGTCGCGCGCGGGCTCGCCTACCTCCACGACCAGTTCCCCTCCGACGAGGCGGAGGCGCCGGCGCCGCACGGCAACCTCAAGTCCGGCAACGTCCTGCTCGCTCCCGACTTCGAGCCGCTCCTCGTCGACTACGGCTTCCTGCCGTTGCTCAACCCCACGGCGATGACCATGCAGGCCCACCGGGCGCCCGAGGTCACCGCCGGCAGCGGACCGGCGACGCAACGTTCCGACGTCTTCTGCCTCGGCGTTGTCCTCCTCGAGCTCCTCACCGGGAAGTTCCCGTCGCAGTACCTCGGCGACGGTGCCAAGGCCGGAGGCGGCGGCACCGACGTCGTCCACTGGGCGACGTACGCCGTCGGGGAGGGACGGGAGGCGGAGATACTGGACCCCACGATCGTCGCCGGGCCCCACGGCGCCGCCTGGGTGCCGGAGATGAAGCGGCTGGTTCGGGTGGGGGTGGACTGCTCCGCTGCGGAGCCCGAGCGGAGAATCGAGCTGCGGGAAGCGGTGGCGCGCATAGAGGAGGTGGCGGCGGTCGGGAGGGATGGTGCTGGGGAGCGGCCGAGCTAAGCCCAATTAACACGTGGAGAGAGACGTCAAACGATGAATTAATTCAAAAACATTAGAAATGAAACCACAACGACATATAGGACGATTTAGTGTATTATTTATTTTCTCAAAACTCATTGTTATTTTTTAAGTTTGTAAATAAGTGCTATAGGAATGACTTGTTTATCGACTCAATTAATTGATTAAACTTTTTTATATTATGTAACTAACTTTTAAATATTCATACTTTATATAATTTTATATTTAATACATTTAAAATGATTGTAGCAAATGATGAAGATATAAGAGATCGAGTCTACTAGAATAGGAGAATTTTAATGGCTGTCGTGGTAAATTATTAAAATAAATATATTAATTTATAAACTAGTCGACCCATTTAACTTTGTAATATTTGAATTGTAGTTAATTGAGTAATTGGAGCCAATATTCTTTTGACACTAAATGTAAATTCTTTTGAGACGATCCAAACTTTGTAGTATTTAATGTACTTCCGACATGCTTTACCTTTAGTCATACACTAAACCCTAAAGCGTTGGAGGAGACTTCACTAGACGAACTAGGTTGATTTAATCCAGCATCAAGATTGGAATTAGAAGAATTGTAGTTGAACCAAGAATGGTCATAGCATGTCTAGCGCGAGTACTAAGATTATCAACTACGAACGAACCTTATTATGGTATGTCAATGTTGTTAGCGAATCTAACATGTATTACACAGCCTTTGATAACCAAGTTACTCGGGGAGACACAAAAAAAAGGCATCTCCCCTTCGATCATTGTTCCTTTTCTCCCTTGCGAGACACAAAATGAGGCACACAACTGTGTGAGATTTGCCGACAAAGACAAAGAGATGTAACTCATCTAGCCCCCGCGAGCCATCACAAACCCTAGCAAGGCTAAACACAACATGAAGGCCTGACCACAGGACAACTTAATAGCCGAAAGCATTGAGAGCAACAGCTGGCTAATTGGATCATTAACTATGGATCTAACCAATCCTCAATGGCATGCAACCACCAAACAGTGAACAATTCTCTACTCTTCTCCAATCTTGGAAGGGCTTTCCCTCCATGCATGTTCTATATAATTGAAGTAATAAATGAAGGCTACCCTAATCTCTAAGTCCAACTCAGGCTTCCCTGGTAAAATTGTTGTCATATGCTTTTGAGGTCATAATTGGAGTAATGAAAATAATCTTTTATAAAATGTAAGATAAAACTGTATACTATAGATCTAATTATTGTAAAATCTTGTCCTTCCATGGGAGTTGAGAGGAAATATGGAGAAAAAACTATCAAAACAACATGTAATTAGCTGAATTTTCTCCTTCTTTTTCTTCTGATCTTGTTACTAATCCATTTTTTTTTATGCAAAAAGGTAGATTAAGAAGCTAAATGCAGAGCTAACAATGGTTAGTTTTATTTCTGAATATTAACAAAGGTCGAGAGTAGGATTCTGGTGACTCGCCCTTACGCTTACCTTCCGCTTACCGTGTCGATTTCCTCGCGGGTGAGGGGGGCTTCAGCGGGCCGCAGTGGAGAGGTAGCTGCTCGACCTCGCAAGTGACCTGCGGGCGGCGGTGCCGCCGCCCTCTCCGGCGTCCTCCTCCACACTTCGGCGAGTGCTGCTTGCCGTAGCCCTCGGCGAGTCGAGGCTCCGGCGGAGAAGCTGACGCATGGCGGCGATCATGGGCTCCACTGTGTCGACGGGCGGCCCGGCGGCGCGGAAGCGCTCGGAGAAGCTCGTGTGGCGGCTGAGGGCCTCGTCGATGGAGATCCACCGCCCGGCGCGGCCGATCTCGTCTTCGATGGCCTCGCCGCAGAGGCCGCACACCCACCGGCCGCCGAACTGCTCACGGACCGACTCGATGTACTCCGGCGTGCAGTCCTCCGTCAGCCCGCAGCACGCGCACGCCGCCGAGATGACCTCCGTACGTGCCTCAGCCTCTCCGCCGCCGGACCGCGCCTTGTCCGACATCCCTCAAAATCCGACCTTCGACCACGAATCGAGAACCCCAGGACAAGATAAATCAGCGATTTGAATCGGAAAACCCAGGGGGAATCAGACAAAGGTGGAAATTTTATAGGAAGACGAAGCAGATAAGAAGCCTTAGATTGCGTCTCTACGCTTCCTCGAGCTGGGGCGGTGGTAATGCGCGGACGAGTGGCCTCCGATGGCGGCGCGGCCTCGCCGGGAGGAGACCTAATTGGAATCCGGAGGCGGGGGATTGCAGTGTATTTATTAGGCGAAAGGAATTGGAGTTTTTTATTTGTTAAAGAAAATTTCATTCTGGTCCTACATTTTCATTAGTTTTATATGAACCCCTAGACTAAGAAAATTACATTCTACCCTATATTATTTTTAAAAAATCATTTCATCAAGTCAATGGCAAAATTAATCAATAACAATTAAGACGAAAGTTTGACCTTCATATAATATGAATCACGTGAAGGATATTATATATGGCATACACTTATTATCAATCACTCTTTATATTTCATGCATCTTTATTTATTTTATATTTATATTCTATCTTCAAACCAAGTGTCATTAGAGGGATCAATATGCGAGTTCTAAGTAGTTCGAGGGACAAAATAAAGTTATTTATAAAATAATTGTTTAAAGTGCCACATTTTGAAGATTAGAAAGGAGCAAAATACAATTTTTCCATATTATTAAACAGTAAAGTACGTCGGAAACGGAGGAGAGAGAGAGGCGAATGATTGAGGGGGGAATGCAAGGGCCCCACGCGGTTCCATGTACACGTCAGCCAATTTGTACGGATCCCACATGGCAGCAGCTTGCTCAGTTTATTCATTTACAAATTACTCATTTGTTAAAGAGAGAATATTATTATAAAACTCCAATTAGAAAGTGATAATATCGTTTAACAGCCCATTTATAATTAGCAAAGTCATTATTTTGTG
>JBBMJZ010020860.1:0-10720 GCA_037833815.1 Zingiber zerumbet | reverse complement strand
CTTGTTATTATATTAGGATTAAGAGCATGCACTTCCATAATAATAGAGGTTTGTTCTTTTATGTAGTCAGTATAAAAGGAAACTATCTTAAATGGTCATTTTCAATACACTCATAGTGTACAAGTGTAATTCTATTGTCAAGATAGACTAATATCAAATTACACTACAACCATTCCGATGGTTTGTCTGTTTCCATCTTGGTCGTGAGCTACTATTTATAATTTATAAAGAACTGATAACATGATCTTCTGCGTGTGACACCACACACCATGTTATCTACAATATAAACTAAATGGACAACTACATTTAACATAAATGCAGACATTTGACCAATATGATTCTTATTTCAAAATAAATTTACAAAAAGCTAGACTTTTAGTATACATCCTAACACAAAATTCAAGCCAAAAGTTGATAGAACTTTAGTCAAAACAACACAACCCTCCCCCATTGACACTAGCCTCTTTTTTCCTTGACATAGCTGCACCCCCTCTTAGCCCTCAATCCCTTCTAGCATCCCCAAGGCAGCAATAGATTTTCAAAATTTCCAGCATTAAAATTCCAGCCAAAAGTCGATAGAACTTCCGTAAAAAACAACGCAACCCTCCCCCCTTGACAACAACCTTTTACCTCGACATAAGCCCACCTTCTCAGCCCCTCAAACCCCCTTCCAATGTCCCCATGGCAGCAGCAAATCTTGAAAATTCCAACATTAACATTTTCTAATCAAAAGGTCGTTTGAACTTTGTCAAATTGTCGCAACAATTGAAAAACATATTCGTTAATAATAAAATATGCATCAAACATCAAAACATACATAATATGATCCATATAGTGCAGAAAATAATGTTAAAATCTTGCCTTAGGGTTTTGTGGGTGAAAAAATATCGAGCGTCTGACGTAGGAGAATGATGTGAGGTGATCTGACACCGTTCTTCCTCAATTTCCCCTAGGGTTACTAAGGGTAGGGGAAGAGGGAGGGGCGGCGACAATAATTTGAGGGGAAATCCTTTCTCAATAAAATATATTTAAAAAGGTAAGGAAGGTTAGTTGGCTAGTTAATTGGGTTGGGTCCATTAATTCATTACTTAATATATTAGTTATTCGGACCCCTTTATATATATATACCTTAAAATCAATTAAATAACATAAAAATTATTTTTTTTGGCACTACAAATTGGCTCCCCAATCAATTAACCAAGTTGATCCCCCAAGCTCGATCAACTCAAGAAAAGAAAGATCAAAGAGAATGAGAAGAGGAGGAAAAATTTACGGGAGAGAGGCACAATGGAGAGCAGATGTGATGGTCGGTTATAGGCGGTGGGCACAATGACCACTCCAAGCGATGTGCAGTTTGCCCACTCGGGTGGTGGGCAACAAGGTGTGTACCTAATTAAATAATTATGTTATTCCTAACCTTATAAAAATAAAACTAACCAAATCTAATTAAGACTGAACCAAACCTTCTTATATATTAATTTAGTTTAGTTTTAAATAGACCAAAATAAATCTAAATCCAATTTGGTTTGAACTCATTTGATTGTAATCATCATATTTGTTATAAAATTTAATCCTAAAACAACTTCCACTTGCCTATAAAATATAAAATAATACTTTTCTTTAACTTAATTAGTTATTTATTTCTTTAAAAAATAATTTAAAATATAAAAATTTAAATAGGAAATTTTTTTGTTAGTTATTAAACTTAATTAGTTAGTTATTCAACTTTTGTAAATACCCATATAGATTATGTGGACAAGTGATAAAAAATAATTAGGATATGACTTGCCACTTTGATTAAATCTCAAATTTTTTATCCTCCTTATACCTTCTCTCAACTTTAATTCAAACATCAACAAATAATTAGGGCTTAATACGCCATTTTAATTAAATAAAAATATTTAATTTAATTAAATAAATATTTTAAAAATTTTTAATTTATTTTATTGAGATACCATTTAAGATACACTACAATCACAATTGGTGTGGAGTTGTCAAATGAAATTATTTTTTTAAAAAACAACAATTTTCAAATTTGAATATGATTTTTTTTTAAATTTAAACCTAAAAAATTCAAATTTAATCTAGTTGAGCTCAAATCAAGTTTCATATATTTAATTTTAAAAACATTAAATATAATATTTTACATCATAAAATTTATAAATTTTGAATCTTTTTTTTTCATTCACCTAATAGTTATAGTTATATGAAGAAACAAAATCAAATTAAAATTAAATGATAAAATTTTAATTTATTTCATTGCATCGTACACTTTTTTATTTAGGGTTTATCAAACAAAATTATAAAAAGTGATATTAATGCTATATTAAATGTTCATAAAAATTTTTTAAACACAATTAAATAAATTCATACAAATATCAATTCATTTCAAATAAAATTACATAATCAACACAAAAGCACTGAGACTATGCTTTCAAATATGAAAATGCTTTAATTTTCCAGAATTTAAAAGTAAAGTATGTTGAAGTTTTTGTTGGACCCGAGAAGATCTCATTTGTTTTTGTATTTTACCTACAAAAATTTAATAAATTATACTTATAAATTCTTATGGAATGAAAGAAATATGAAATATAACTAAAGATTAAAATTAAAACTAAATTTACAAGCATTTCTAATTTTTAAATTTGAGATGATTAAAATAATAAACAAAAGAATCGACATACATTAACAATATAATGATTTATGAGCTAAATAATTAGTTATATTAAATTTTTAATTAAAAATACATTTACTAAGGGGAATTAATTATGTTATTATTAATAATTTAATCAAATAAGCATCGGAACCGTACAAATATGGCATGATATGGTACTAAAATCTTATAAGCCAAAGTCCAAAACTCCTATATGACTCGAGATTTTAAATCTTGGTCAAATAAATATTATCAAATAATCACCTGAATACACCTAATTAAGGCATATTGTCAAATCATCAAAACACCATAATCAAACCTAATCACAAGCGAGAAACATTATCTCAACACTAGCACTGTATCATACTCACTTGTGGAGGCTTACCCAATGCTTCATTTAAAGGGGTAAATTAGTGAATATTGAGGGGCACTTGACAAGTTATGGAGTAAGAGTATGTTCTCTAAATCATTTTATACCTATTTATTAGCATTGTGATTATTTTTTATTTATTTGTGCTATATATTTACAATTTTTATATATTAATCGCACATGTGCATACTCAAATTTACCAATTGCATTTAAGTTTTGTAATTTTCAAGAATCGAAAAGAAAGGTGCACTATATATTCACTATTAGTGTTGGTACTATCATCTCCTTCCCATAGTTATTTCTAAACTTTATCTTGTAAACTAATTATAACATTTAGTAACTAACTATATTTTATATGTTAATTAATATTAAAATACGATGAATAATTTATAAATTAATATTAGTCAAATAATTCTAATGATGTAAAAGTTATTTTTCAATTGATCGTCACACAACTTTCGACACTTGCTCCCCCCTCTTGTGCATGAATTTGGAGTCTTGACCACCCTAGCCCTGAATACTTGCCAATCAATCCACTTAAATGACGATGGAAAAGGCTCAAGGACCATGCCATGATCTCTTCTCCTGCCTCTTCTTCTTTGCTTCTCGTCCATTGCTCTCCGCTATCGAGGTACAAGTTTGCTTCTCCTTCTCTAGCTTAGTCAATTATAGATGTTAAAAGATCAACACTACTAGGTTTTCACTTTGGTTTCATTCAACATAAATAGCTAAGTCATTTCATCATCATTGCTTGAGATTTAAATTATTAGATGTAGTAGGTTTACTTTAGGATTTTATATAATAGGTATCTTTATTGAAAACAATAAAACATTTTATTTCCTCAAACTTAAGACTATCTTGATGGCAAATTTTTCCATGAATATTATAAGAAAAATATAATGAGAAATATCTAGGCGCCACTAGTTTTGAGTTTTGGAAGAGTATTTACATGCAATTTATGGACTATAGAAAGATTCTATTGTGAACTTAGTATAAAGAAAAATAGAGATGGAAAGTGATGTAATCATCTAGGCACCATCTCATGAACTCTCCTTTATTTAGAGCATCCATAATTGGGAGCACCCATTGTCTACGTGGCTCTAGTGGGAGGGAGCAACCTCATTTCTGTAGGGAGCCGCTCCTTGCCTTTTTTTTGAGAAAATGTGGGACCCATATAGAAGTTGGTGCGAGATTTCTTTATAGTGGAGAGGTGTGCAAGGTTTTTTACTTTTGACATGGTGCTGATGTGGCATTGAGGGAGCTCTTGGAGAGCTCCCACAAGTATGGATGCCCTTAATTATTCCTTTTGTAAAGTTGAATGCCAAAATGTTCGGGTGAATATGAATGAAAACCCTTGGTTGAATTAAGGTTTAAATTCTTGAATTGATCTGGAGTTTCAGTCCCCAATAGGCATGAGGGATGCTGTGTGTGCTAAGTCTCACTGCTAGAGGGTGTGCTGAACACCAAAGTGGAGAAGCGGAAGTAGAGGAGGAAGAAGATTACCAGTGGAGTTGAGGAACTCATGTATCTCACAGATCAGGAAGAGATTGGGATGAAGCCTGACTTTTATGTTGCTTGATCTTGCAATGAACAGTGATGTCACGAAACTTTCATCTCAATGATGTTGTATCCTGAACCACACACTTGATCTCTTAATAGCAACACTTTCTTGTCTACGAGACTCATATTTCGCTGTCGTTGATCCAAATCTATGGAGGTCACTAGATCTTGCAACAAAAAGTGCATCACAAGACTTTCGTTTCTAGTGACTTCCACGCACAAGTTTCATCCTTGCTAGACTTGCATTTTGTCTTTTGTAAATGATAAGAAGCTGCACCTTTGTCAACATTGCTAGAAGGTTTGTATTTAAGGTTTGTATGCCACTGATGGTTTGCAGGGGAGTGATTTTATGTATTGTGCTTTTCCACATGCTAGTTGGTAGGCTGAACTAAAATTTTCGCCTGTGCTTTTCCCACTTGTTGGTGATAGGTGGGACTTGAATTTTTTATCGTGCTTTTTCCACATGTTGGTTGGTAGCGGAACTAAATTTTTTGTCTTTTTGACCAACACAGAATGAAGTTCAAACCATGAATTGAATGATCAGATGGCCCAACATCTATGCACCATCCCATGAAAGTTTTAATATAATAAGAAAATAAAATTTAATTGATTTGTATATAACTAATAATAGCGTTGTGCATATAGTCTAATTTATGTATTATGTAGCTGACCTCAAGTGGTTGGGACAAACACAATTGTTCACAACCATAATTGGATTGTGCTAGGGATGATTGTCCAAATTATTGATGCTATTGGTTTCTCAAATTGATACTACTATTTCCTTCCCTTTGAGCCAATTCTCTCTTACTAGTTGATTTATCACTTCTGTCTTCAGTTTAATCATTTTTAGAATGCTACTTATGTAAATTGAAATATTATATGCTTTTTTAAACATAAAAATTATATATTTATTTTACTAGGTCAACAAACCAAGTAAAAATTTAGACCAAGTTTTAAGAGTCTGTGTTATTGTAGAGTTGAGTTGATAGAAGAGATAACCCAGTATTGTTTTCATCTGTTTGTTGGTCATTAAACATTTAGTTCTCCACGACTTTCTTATCTTTTATGAGATTGCTGGTTGAGGCATGCAAAGCCTTGAGATAGTTGGTGGAGACACTAGTTCCCTCAGGTGCTCTGCTTTAGTTACACTCAAGTTTTTTTTTTTCAACTTTGAGACATTGCTGAGGAACATTATGCTTTACATGGCTGCTACAAGCCTCTTCTTGGCCCAGAATTTATATAGACATTTTGAGATCATTTACACAGCTACTTGTTGCTCTTCATTTTGAGAATGATGTAGAATTATTAGCAACCTATAAAACTTGTGGATACTCTTATTGACTTATTTTTCATGTTGCCTTAAGTGTATCCTTCTTGGATACAATGATTGTTCAAGAGTCTTGGGGCAGATACTGAGCCTTTCACTTTTTCATTGACTTATTCAATCTTCAGGCTTTCCTTGTCCCTCTAAACTGATGGTCATTCTAATAAAATTTCCATCTAAGAGCACTTGGTCCCTTAACTCCTACCCACCAGCTTTACCTTCCATTTCCAGTACATCCTCTCTTCAATGTTCTACATCGTGTCCCAAAATTTATCATCTTCCATGCCACCACCAAAAGCTTAGTTTCAAATCTTCATACTTGTAGGACAATCCAACTTTTTTTTTTTTGTATGTAGCCTTTCTTTAAGACCACCAATCTGGAGCAACCCAATTACAAGATTTGAAATTTCATGTCGAGCGGGGTATCAGTTCCTAGTAAGAATGAGATTGTGCTAAACTGACCATGCCAACTTGCAGTGCTGGTGGCACCAATCAGGCAAAGAGTCGGGAGAAACCAAGATGTAGAAGAGGAAGGGGGAGGTGGAGGAGGAAGTATGAGGAGAAGAAAGAAGCATACATGTTAGAAGTCCACCTAGACACATTTCACCTCAACACTAGACAAAGCTAGAGCCTCAATGTGAGGTAGGTCACCACTGCTTCTCTTCTCTAGGACAGGGTTTACTCACTAGTATCATGTCTCTTGGTTCGCTTCTCAGCCATGTTACATCGGATGAAATCTGATGAATTGTTCTTCCAAAGTGGTGCTTAACTTTTTTTGTTGTTACTGAACATGAGGGATTGTGATGTAGAATGTGCGGGCTTCCTGGTCTTGAAGATGAAAGGAAAGGAATGTGGTGCTTTCTTTCAGTTCCGGTGTTCTTGGCGCACTCTATTTGTTGTTTAATGGGACAAAATGTTCCATCCATGTCAACCAGAACAAAGTGATATTTTAGAGTGTGTCCAATGATAACAACAAAAATGATTCCCATCTTCAATGCTACTAATGTCAACATGCAACTCCCCTCAAAAGACATTATTTATTTTTTCATTCCAATTAACACAACCATACTTTTAAACCGTGCCTAATGATAAAAAAGAACAGAAATGAATCCACCTCAACTTTTCTTCCTATGTCAACCTGCAACTCCCCAATAAGTGAAAACACATGAAAAATATAAATGTTATTTACAAATTGTTGTTATTTTGGTATTGATGTCACACATCTAGGTGGCACTCTGTATGATTCAAAACTTACAAGATGAGTTCAAAATTCTACTATATTAATACTACTAGTAACAGTGTTATGTCATTAACAGTACAAACATTTGTGACTTAATGTTTAGGCCCATTTTCAACATTAAACATGTAATACTATTTGTTTACTCATAGTATATATGATGTCTTTTCACTCGCTAAAAGTACATGATTTTGTAACATAACACAAGAAAATCAAGAGAACTATACACCTTCTAAATTGTTGGCATCCTCTTTAGTAACTTTGCCATTTGAGCTTGTGGATTGGATTTCTTTCATCTTATCTTGTTGTCTAATTTTATCTTTGATTAACTTTTAATGAAATGCTTCAGAATTGTACGTGTATCCACTTTGTGCTTTAAGAATTAGAAATTAATCTTTTAATACTTCTTTTCAGTGCCCCATTGACTTCCACACCAGTTTGGGCTCGTGATTTTAATTCACCTGAAGAGCTAATAACAGAGTTCTGTAGAGAATGCAGGATTGTTAGGAAAGGTAGCTGCAAAACGATTCCTAGTCAAGAATTATTAACATTCCTATTCTAATCTCTGAAGCACACAACTCACTCAAAGTAGATTGCCTTTTCATGCTATTGAAGTCTTTCCCTCTTGATCATTAGATTGTAACAGACTACTATTCTGTCAGGCTTGGCTGGTGACTTGAAGAAGGCAATGAAAGATGGGAAGCCTATCATAATTGAAGTACGTTAGTTTTTGACACTTCCTTTAAAACATGAAATTCTAAATCGTATATTAGGTGCTGACTAATTTATAACTTCACTTTGTTATTTTTTTTCATTGATGCTGCCTGTTTCACTGGGCAACAGTGAGAGTCATTATTTACATTTCACTATTGATTTTTGATTAATTAATAGGGGCATAATGCCCCTCTCTTGCATGGAAGAAGAAGAAAATTCCTTGATATTGATTCTTGCCTCTCAAGAAAAGTCAATGCAATAATTTTTTGCCAATATCCAAGTCACCTTTGATTCGTCCTCGATACTGTATGCTTTCCAATAAATCAAAGGCATTGGCTTAGAGCTTTGGATGCTAAATTCACCCACTTGCCAATAGATTATTAAATTGCAATATTTGTTGCCAAGATTTAAAATTTCAAACCATGTCAGAGTTTCAATTTATGATCAGAACAATATGATTTCGGTTTCGTATCATGTCATGCTAATAACTTTTTAAATATAAAAATATTAATTTAAAATATTTTTATTAATATTTGATTATTATAGATGCTTTTCCTAATAATTCATCTCTATTTTCATCTTTTTTAGGAAGGAGAAAAGAAAATAAACGGAAGAGGAAAAGAAATTACTAGAAGAAGAAGAAAAGGAATTACTTATAAAAAATAAAAAAATAAAAAAAAGGCAGCCCGGTGCATGAAGCTCCCGCTATGCGGGGTCCCGGGAAAGGATCCATTGTACGCAGCCTTACACTGCTTTTTGCAAGAGGCTGTTTCCAGGATTTGAACCCGTGACCTTTTGGTCACAAAGCAACAGCTTTACTGTTGCGCCAAAGCTCCCCTTCAATAAAAAAAATGAAAAGAAGAAAATAAATTAATTTCCCTGAAACCCTAAATCTGTAAACCTAAAAAGATAAAAATATTCCCAAAACTAAACTAAACTTAATAAACAAGAAAGAAAAAAAGAAAAAGGGCAGCCCGGTACACAAATCCCGGGGAAGGATCCATTGTATGCAGCCTTACCTTGCTTTTTGCAAGAGGTTGTTTCTAGGATTCGAACCCATGACCTTTTGGTCACAAAGCAACAACTTTACCATTGCACTAAGACTCCCCTTTAGAAAGAAAAAAAGAAAAACTAAAATAAAATAGAAAACCCCTACAGCTAGGCGAGCCACCGTGAGGTTACCCATTGGGAGGTTACGACGGCTTCGCGGCAATGCTTAGTGTTGGTGCAGGTCAGCAGGCGGGCTGGCAGTAAATTCTGTCTATGCCGCTTAGTATCACGAATCATTTTTGTTGCTCCACTACTAGTGGGTTGTGCTTTTAGGGGAGACAAAGTATCTCTCTTGTATTTTAGCAAGATGTTGTATTAATTGTCTTTTGGATTCTAATCTAAGAAGTCACTTCTGTCTTAAAAGGTATATCATCAAATTCACTGTCAATGTTTTAGATAGGTTGATCAGTGGATGTTGGATAAATATTGCTATTGAATAAGGAGAAGAAATCCCTTCCGGTGACAACAAGTCCAACGGCATAGCAAAATAATTGATGATTTAGCCACCTCCCATGAAGAACTATTATAACACACATAAAACATCTCAAAGAGATGGACTTGCCCGTTAAAAAACACAAAGATTCAAATCAATTCTTTGAGGGCTTACTCAAGTTGGCAGGTGGAGCTCTCCAATTTCATCTGAGTTACTCTTTTCCTTGCCTACAATCTTCCGTACAATGGTTGTTAGTATTGATTGAGATCCTACTTAGGAATGCAAAGGATAGTAAGATGCTACAACTTAATAATAATCTTTTAAAACTATATTTGATATTTATGACTTATCATATATATTGCTTTTCAATATATAGTACTCATAGTTTAAGCATTATCATTATAATTTTATATGGCATATATAAATTACTCATAATAAATATATTAAAAACATAATATAATTTTGTGTTCCATCTTTATATAGTAAGCAACAATTTCTAATAGATCATAATTCTAAGATAGATAATAACAATAATTAAAATGAATTTTTCTTCTTAACCATCTGTTTGGATGGGGTGAGCGAAGATTCATTAACGGAAGGGAAAGGAAGGGGAATAGAGGGAAAGGGAAGGGAAGTAAAGTATTTATACTCTCCTTGTTTGGGAGGGAGGGAAGGTTCATTAACGTAACATGTGTTACCGTGTTTGGGAGGAAAGTGAGGGTAATAAAGGTTAAATATATAAAACTACAAAATTACCCTCACTTTTATTAAAGACTTACGTATTCAAAAACCCAGTGCATCTTGCATACATTTGTTGGTTAAGACTTACGCATTCAAATAATTATAACTCGTTTGTTAAAGTCGGCATCGACATCGGCGTCGACGTCGACATCGAAGTCGATGTCGGTGTCGAAGTTGGTGTCGACGTTAACATCGGTGTCGAACGTCGGAGGCGGAGGCGGAGTCGGCGCCGGAGTCAGCGGAAAAGTCGACGTCTGTGTCAAAGTCGGCGTCGACGTTAACATCAAAATCGGTGTCAGCATTGACGGAGTGTGAGCGTTGGGTGGTGCCAGTTGGGCGATGCGAGTGTTTTTTGTCGTAATGCAAAGAATACCTAAAACAATAATTTTTAGAATTAATATAATTAATAAAACAGGGATAAAATTGGAATATAATTTTTTTTAATTCCCTTTACCCTTCCTTACACACTAAATCGGGGTGTAAGAAATTCTTTCGTTTCATGGGTAAGGAAGGTTAAAGCTTACCCTTCCTTTCCGTAGCTCACTTCTTCCCAAACAGGTGTCGACGTTGAAATCGATGTCTAACGTCGGAGGCGGCGTCGGCGCAGGAGTCGACGTCGGCGTAAAAGTCAACGTCTG